>NMRB01000439.1:35209-51316 GCA_002633025.1 Notospermus geniculatus | reverse complement strand
GAGCGGAGAGGCTGCTCGCGCTGAGAAGAGAAGAAGATGAAGCGGAGAGGGCGAAGTTGGAATTCAAGCTGCGGGGCGCCAGCGGAGAGGGTTCCGATGCCCACCTAGAGAAACAAGATGATTCTTACTTAGTGAAACCTAGGGTTTTGCCTCATACGTCTATACCGGGATCTCGGTGTGATTCACGGGTGAAGGAAGATATTAGAAGAGGTCCTACAGACGACGGCGGATCATTTAGGACTTCATCGATCCCACTTGTCAGACCCGGAGAAAGGCCAACGCCACGACCTCGATCTTCATTAACTCAACAGGCCCGCGAAGACGCCGAGGAACTGCGAAGATTTTTTCAGGGATTAGCTAAGCCGGCCCTTCCGGAGTTTAATGGGGAAAAAGGATCGTATCAAGATTGGTGGGAACAGTTCGACATATTTGTGAACCAGACCAAGGTCCCAGTAAGATTTAAAATGATTATGTTAAAGAACTGTCTGTCTGGACCACCGAAGGAATTAGTTGCAAGACTTGGCTACACTGATGTCCAGTATCAGATGGCATTGGAGAAATTGGCGACTCGATACGGAGGGGAGAAACGCGTCCTCCAGCAGCATATTGACTCGATCATGTCTATTAGTCCACTGAAGGAAGAGAATTTGAAAGGATTGGCCGACTTTGCCAATAAGTTGGCTGACATTGTAGCCAAGTTGAGGGATGTTCATCAGGAGAACGAGTTGATGGGCGCATCCGCCTTGTATACTATAGTGCTCCAGAAAATGCCAGATCCCATGCTCGTTCAGTACCACAGCACTAGGCCTGCCAGCAGTTTAGATGGATTGGACACATTTTCAAAATGGTTGAACCAACAAGTCGCTATCAGACTCGAGCTGTCTGAGATAAAAGAGCCAGCCAACGGCAAGAGAACTCGGCGTGAAGAATCGTCAAGTCGTAAGTTCTCTACCAACAAGAATCGAAGTGACTCAAGACGACCTCAGAAGAGTCAAGTCCACACTAGTGAAACCAAACCCCCTGAGCCGACGCCGCCCACTGGGAAGGCCAATGTGGAGTCACAGAAGCCTCCACCAACCTCGGCCACCAAGTCCAAGGCTGATTGTCCATTGTGTAGCGAAAAGCATGGGGTCATGAAGTGTAAGGCCTGGACTGATGCTAGAGTCAGTGAAAGGTGGAAGCTCGCTAAGACCAAGGGCATATGCTTTCGATGTTTGGGGTCCGGCCATCGCGGACAATCGTGCGAGTTTTCCTCCAAGTGTAACATCGATGGGTGCCAGAAGACCCACCATCGGAGCCTTCACTCATCGAATCCATCGTCGACCGAGGCTAGTAAGAAGGTCAGTCATGCGGCAGCTGTCAATGCGTTCGGTATCGGAGATGACGGGAAAGTCGCGCCCACGAAGGTGGCACTTAGGGTTCTTCCAGTTTATCTCATAGGAAACGATGGCTGTCGACGAAGGGTGAACGCCTTTCTCGATGACGGGTCTGATTCGTCGTATGTTCGTGATGAGATAGCTGAGTCACTTGGATTGGTGGTCGAGAAAAATGACCTTACAGTCTCAACGTTAGTAGACCAGGGAACAAAAGTACCCAGCGGTCTGGTCAGTCTCACTATAGAAAGTATAGATGGAGAAACCAAGCGAGTTATTGGCGCAAGAACCTTGACTCATATGTGTGAGGGACTGTCGTCTCCAGATTGGCAGGTATTGAAGACCCAGTGGAGTCATCTGAAAGGAATTGAATTCCCAAGGATAACAGGCAGTAAAAAGATTGATGTCTTAATAGGAGCTGACCATCCGGAGCTTGCAGTGTCATTGGCCGAGAGGATCGGTCGCCCAGGAGAACCGGTTGCTCGGAAAACCCCTCTTGGGTGGACCTGTGTTGGTTCTATTCATGAGTCCTATGGTGGTAATTTCTCCAATCATGCACGGACCTATAATGTGTTGAGATGCTCAGATTCAAAAATGGACGATGAACTCCGACGGATTTGGAGCATGGATGTTGTCTCGGACAACACAGAACTCCCCACCGCTGAGGAAGCGATGGCGGTAACCAAAGTGTCAGAGTCTTTGGTTTACTCTGAGGGCCGCTANGCCAGAAGACCCACCATCGGAGCCTTCACTCATCGAATCCATCGTCGACCGAGGCTAGTAAGAAGGTCAGTCATGCGGCAGCTGTCAATGCGTTCGGTATCGGAGATGACGGGAAAGTCGCGCCCACGAAGGTGGCACTTAGGGTTCTTCCAGTTTATCTCATAGGAAACGATGGCTGTCGACGAAGGGTGAACGCCTTTCTCGATGACGGGTCTGATTCGTCGTATGTTCGTGATGAGATAGCTGAGTCACTTGGATTGGTGGTCGAGAAAAATGACCTTACAGTCTCAACGTTAGTAGACCAGGGAACAAAAGTACCCAGCGGTCTGGTCAGTCTCACTATAGAAAGTATAGATGGAGAAACCAAGCGAGTTATTGGCGCAAGAACCTTGACTCATATGTGTGAGGGACTGTCGTCTCCAGATTGGCAGGTATTGAAGACCCAGTGGAGTCATCTGAAAGGAATTGAATTCCCAAGGATAACAGGCAGTAAAAAGATTGATGTCTTAATAGGAGCTGACCATCCGGAGCTTGCAGTGTCATTGGCCGAGAGGATCGGTCGCCCAGGAGAACCGGTTGCTCGGAAAACCCCTCTTGGGTGGACCTGTGTTGGTTCTATTCATGAGTCCTATGGTGGTAATTTCTCCAATCATGCACGGACCTATAATGTGTTGAGATGCTCAGATTCACAAATGGACGATGAACTCCGACGGATTTGGAGCATGGATGTTGTCTCGGACAACACAGAACTCCCCACCGCTGAGGAAGCGATGGCGGTAACCAAAGTGTCAGAGTCTTTGGTTTACTCTGAGGGCCGCTACCAAGCCGGAATTCCTTGGAGAGAACAACGACCAGATCTACCGGATAATAGACCCGCCGCAGAGCGGAGGTTGAAGAGCTTAGAAAGAAGTATGATCAAGAAGCCTCACATCGCCGAGCGGTATAAAGAGGTGTTTGAAGAGAACATCAGGAAAGGATACATCCAGGAGGTAAGCTCTGAGGATGCTGACAAACCCGGGTGGTACTTACCCCACTTTGGGGTGGTGCGAGAAAACCGAGCCACTACAAAAGTTAGGGTAGTTTATGACGGAGCAGCGGTCTACGAGGGCAAAAGTTTAAATGATCAAATGCTGCCAGGGCCAAAACTCCAATTGGATGTGCTGGACATACTCATCTCCTTTCGTAGGGGGACTATCGCTCTTGTTGGAGATGTGAGAGAAATGTTTAGCCAGATCGTGTTGGCTCCAGAGGACCGTCGATTTCATAGAATCCTTTGGAGGGGTTTGGACCCCAGTGCCCCGTTGCGTACCTATGAAGCTGTCCGACTACCTTTTGGCGATCGTTCTTCACCCTTTATCGCCCAGTATGTGGTGCGGACTCATGCTGAGAAACACAAGGATAAATATCCCCTCGCCGCAGAGACGTGTACAACGAGTATGTACATGGATGACGCCATTGATTCATTGGACTCTACCGAAGATGTCAAGCGACTGTTGAAGGAGCTGATAGAACTTTTGAATGAGGCAGGACTTGAAATCCGCAAGTTTTGCAGCAACAGTTTGGAAGTCCTTCGAGAACTACCAGAGGAGGACCGAGCTCCTAGTATTTTGGAACTGCAGGACCATGAGCTTCCTTGTGTGAAGACCCTTGGCATAAGATGGGATGCAGAGCGAGATGTTCTGGGATATTCGTGTTCCGATGTTGATGTCACACAGGTCAACAAGAGAACCCTCCTTAGCTTGATAGCGAGGCTTTTCGATCCATTGCAGCTGCTCGCCCCTTTCGTCGTTCGAGCTAAGATTACACTGCAACAGGCCTGGTTGGATGGGTTGGATTGGGACCAGCCTTTCCCACCTCGTTTGGAGGACCAGGTCATGAGTTGGGTGAGAGAGTTGCCCCAAGTTGAGCAGTTTGAGGTTCCTCGTTGCTACAAGAAGGAACCGCCGGTCGAGTCAGTGTTACATACTTTCACTGATGCGTCGAGTCTTGCATATGGAGCTGTGACTTATCTTCGTAATACTTACAGTGACGGATCAGTCACGGTCAGGATCGTGGTGGCCAAAGCGAGAGTGACACCTCTCAAATCCTTGAGTATCCCTCGTCTAGAACTAATGGCTGCGGTGGTGGGATTGCGTCTCGCCACCCGAGTTAAGGAATTGTTGAGACTCGATACCATGTGTTTCTGGACGGATAGTATGGATGTCATTTATTGGCTACACGGTCAGACACGTCGGTACAAACCTTTTGTATCACATCGTGTGGCGGAGATTCAGGAAAGATCTAACCCTGCTCAGTGGCGTCATGTGCCAGGAACCCTCAATCCTGCGGACTTAGCGTCTAGGGGAGCTAAACTAGAGGAGTTGATCGCCGATAAGACATGGACGGAAGGTCCTCTTTTTCTTCATCAGACTGAGGAGAACTGGCCATCGCAGAAAGTACAGGCCGAGGAGCTGTCTGAATTGGCCAAAACGGAGGTTTCCAAGTCACAAGTACATACAGCCGTCGCTGATACTGGTCCGTGTATGGCAGCAGGTAGTTCGTCTGCCTCGACTGAATCACCGATTGATTGCAACCGTTATTCCAGATGGATCCGGCTGGTTCGAGTTACCGCGTGGGTGCTGAGATTCGTCAGTTTTCGTAAGACCCCCAAGTCAGCTAGTACGCTGACAGTTGAGGAGATGGATCAGGCGGAGAAATATTGGATACGTCTTGCACAGCTTGATCAGTATGGGGAGATTATTCACAAGCTCAGGGATAGCCGTTCAGCGTCATGTGGTAAACTGTCGCCTTTGAATCCATTT
Source organism: Notospermus geniculatus (assembly GCA_002633025.1). Taxonomy (NCBI): domain Eukaryota; kingdom Metazoa; phylum Nemertea; class Pilidiophora; order Heteronemertea; family Lineidae; genus Notospermus; species Notospermus geniculatus. The sequence goes on along the minus strand of NMRB01000439.1, from coordinate 46,419 downwards.
CTTGATGAGGAAGGCCTTTTGAGAGTTGGCGGCCGACTGCAAGGTTCCAACCTGCCTTATGATGCTCGACACCCATACATTGTTCCGCCCAAGAGCCACGTTGCTGTGTTGATCATTCGTCGAAATCATGGAGAGGTGGGAAGCCACACCAAGGGTGTTAATGCGACTTTAGCCGATTTGAGGATGCGATACTGGATCGTCCATGGTCGGGAGGAAGTAAAGCGAGTCATCCGCGACTGTATAAAGTGTGCTCGTCTGAGGAAACGTGCGACTCAGCAGATTATGGCTCCCCTACCGTCTCACAGGGTGACGATTCCACTTCGTCCTTTTGCTCGGTCTGGTGTTGACTATGGTGGCCCATTCATAGTTAAGATTACTAGGAATACTAGTGCGAAGAGATGGCTATGCCTTTTTTGCTGCACTACTTCCAGAGCTGTTCATCTCGAGGTTGCGTTTTCATTGGATACTGACAGCTTTCTGAATGCTTTTTCACGCATGGTGGCCCGGCGAGGTAGACCTGAAGTTGTTATTTCGGACAACGGGACCAATTTTGTTTCTGCTGACAAAGAATTGANAGGGCATTCTGTATCAGCGGGCATTCTGATCTATGATAGTTGTAGTGAAAACTACTGCCCTAGATACAGATTGCCCGGTGGGCAATCTGTATCACCGGGCAATGGTTTCTACTACACCGGAATGCGGAATGCGGAAGCGGTATATGCTATGCATTTTTGCATACAACACGCGCGGAATGCGGAACCGATATGTTGTACCGGTATGCGAAAATGCATAGCATATACCGCTTCCGCATTCCGCATTCCGGGTGTCAGCTAATGGCAGCTTTACGTTCGTCTATTAGGCCTACGTGATCACGTTATAAGGATGTTGAGATGTCGATCATTCTGTATTCACCTTCTTGAGACAATTTGGGAGGACAATATGTTTTTGATGCTAGCAATAGTTTGGTGGCAAATCCTCCGCGCAAAGTTAATGTTTTTGCTTCTTATCTCCAAAATGATAGTTCAGATAGAAATTACTTTCTATTAATCTGAATATTATAAAAGCAAACAACATTCGTATGTAAAGCAAAACTAATATCCTTTGTCAATTTCATATACCGGTACCGGTGTAGTAGAATCTAATGTCCCCCGATATGTGATGTCCCCCAACAATACATTTACGGATTAAGCGGCACCATTGAATTGGACTCTAGAGAGCAAGACCCCTAATCCTGTGACAAACAATGCAGGGGGACATCAGGCGGGTGGGGACATTAGATTTTATGACACCTGTATTGTTTTCATATTTCTTATGCTTATTTGCCGCCTGTGCCCCACCTGCGTTTCAAAGTCGGCTGACCTAATTTCTAAAAACTCCGAATTTCTGACTGAAAACCTCCCTATTGTCTAAAACTTGGACTGTAAAGTATTATTCCCGTGAGATTTCTTATGTAATTGTGAAAAAATTGCAATAAGCACAGGTGGCCACCGGCTCTCAAGTTAAACCGCCGTTGGCTGCCAGTTGCCGCTCCTTGGCCACAAATTTTCTGCAGTGGGATAGATGCATTCTGGATTTCTTGAAGTAGGCCTGAGGGCGGCTTTCCATTGGTGAGCGTTTCCGTGCGCGGAAACGCTCGAAAACATTGTTTTTTTTTCGCGAAAAAAAACAACAACTTTCGAGCGTTTCCCGGGGCGTTTCCGTCCAATGGAAAGCCGCCCTAACGGTGAAAGCGCGCGTGTTTACGAAAACCTGCACTCACTTGAGGGGCTTCTGACAGCATCAAGCACATACGTCCCACTGAATAATTCTGATCAGTGTTAAGGCCCGTTTCCACTAGAGCGTTTAACGCCGCGTGATGCGTCAAATCTTTTGTTATTTTCCGCCGCTCTGCTTCCAAACAATGGGCGAAGCGTCAAAACGCGGCGTAAAACGCTCAAGTGGAAACGGGCCTTTATGCGCGCATTTCTTCTGTTCCCCGCGTCATACAGCGGTAGCAATAGACTATGGTATCGAGAGTAGTCGAGTACCGGTACCGGTACCGGTACAATCTCGTACCCAGAGATTCGTTACGCTCGGGCCGAGGTTGATGGTCGCTCAGCACAAATCTCTGGAGACGGCTAGCCAAATCACGCCTTAGGTGTGATTTTTGGTATCGTGCAGTTTTAGACCGAATTTTAACCACAAATGCACTGAAATGACTTGAGATGACTTGAGTATGAAATGTTACACACAAAAATGTCCTTAGAAAGGTTTTTTCGAGGGATCTGTTGTACTTATCGAGGAAAATCCACAGCAATACATGGCGCGCTAACTTGGAGTGAAGCGGGATGCGCCGTGTGTAACGCACTTGCCATTGCATTTTGGTTCCCAAAGCCACCTCCAGAGATTAATTGTGTAGCGACCATCAACCTCGGCCGAGCGTAACTAATCTCTGGGTACGAGATTGGTAGTACCGGTAGTCGCAACCCAGACAGCAAGAATGACGAGATGCCCACTGGAGGGCCACAAGGGGCAGAATGGGTCACTTATAGTCATAGTGGCTGACCCCAGTGGCAAATCGGTGGATTTGGGCCTTAGACCACTGGTGGGTCACTGGTGGTAAATGAGGGGCTTTTCTGGTGGCCCACTGTAGGATAGCTGGGGGCCCGATGGTGAACGTTTTGAGTCATTAGATGGAAATGAGGGGACCTATGTTACAATTTATTGTAAGTTACATTAATTATGATTTTCCTATGATTTACCGAGGGTGCAACCCGGGGGTGCAACCACTGTGAAGGACATCAGACCAAGGAGGGTTAGGCCTAGGCCTACTCCAGATCTAATGATGGTCGGCAGACAAGAAGATGTCTGTGACCAGTAAAAATTCCAAGTCAGGAACTTTATCTTAACCAATCTAGGCCAAGAAGACCGACAAGGACCTGTAGAATTTTTATTATAATTGACGGTGGCACTTTAAGTTCGATCGCTAACTCCTCCGTGGTTTCTGATCGAAATGGCACTTCACAGCGGGATGTTGAGAATCACATGGGGGTGGTCGGTGGGTGCCTTTGCGAATAAAATGAACATGAAATAGAAATCGGGTTTCTAAGGTGAAAGACATTGCTTCCTACCAGAATCGAACCCACGGACCCTCGCATTAGACGTGTATGGTAGGCCGGAGTGGACTTAATTCTTATTTAATGGACCCATTAAATGTTATTTTATGGATCGGCAATTAATGGGTCCATTATTTCAGCCAATAGCGTCTTGTTTTTATATGGACTCATTAATTCGAATATATGGACCCATTGATTCGAATAGTGGACCCATTAATTCGAATATATGGACCCATTAATTCCGACACGAGCTTCCGCCGGTAAATACCCGATTCGACCAATCATAATTCGATCAGTTTTATCGGTGGAAGTGAAGTGGTACGAATTAATGGGTCCATATAAAGCTGCATGAATCCTGATTGGTGGAATCCGGTATTTACCGGCGGAAGTTCGTGTTGGAATTAATGGGTCCATATATTCGAATTAATGGGTCCATATAGGCCTATTCGAATTAATGGGTCCATATATTCGAATTAATGGGTCCATATATTCGAATTAATGAGTCCATATAAAAACAAGACGCTATTGGCTGAAATAATGGACCCATTAATTGCCCGAATATATGGATCCATAAAATAACATTTAATGAGTCCATTAAATAAGAATTAAGTCCACTCCGGCCTACCATAGACGTGACGAGTCTTCCGGGCCCTCACACATGTCACATTAGAAAGACGCACACTACCTCCCACTGAACAAGAAAGGTAGAACAGCTGCTTTGCCTCAGCGTGACGTCACAAGGTAACCGGGTTTAAGCATGAATTAGACTTTGGTGCTCAACGTGCATGCTGATCTGCTCCCTCATGCATGTCTGTCATGCATCATGTGCATGCGGATGCGATGGTGCAGCTGTGGGCGGAATTTAGGAATTGGACTGAACTTGCTGAATGAATGATAGACGAGGTGGATGGCGAATCGTCGTCTAAATTGGCTGAAGAGAGCAACCATTTATGTGCATGTAAGTCCACTCACCATGCTCACTCACCATTCAGTTCGGGAAAGTTCCGAATTTGGAAACGTTTCTGATTTTGGAAGCCCAGCGATTCCAATATTGGAAACGTTTCTTTTTTCGGAAGCGGTTTTCGATTCCGATATCGGAATCGGTGTAGGCCTATTTGCATGTTAGGCCTAATCGGGATATGAGTATCAAAAATCGGGAAGTGTTTTTTTCCATTAACAGATGGCAGCACATGTAACCTTGTATTTCACGGCGTAAAATCTGAATTGCTGGCGTAAGTTGGCTGCAATCATCGATAATCATCAATTATCATCATCAAAAGCAGTGAAAAGCGTTGGTTGTGCCAGAATCTCTGGGCTTCCAAATTCAGAAACGTTCCCGATATTGGAATCGAAAATCGCTTCCAAAAAAAGCAACGTTTCCAAAGTCGGAAACGTTTCCAATTTTTGAACTTTCCCGAACTGCCATTGATTGCATGATGCAGAATGCACTGCACTGCCATGCTGCACATCATCATGACATGCTGCACCACTAGGTCACTGCCACAACCTGACCACGGTGTGTTGGAGGTTTTTTTAGCTCACCGGAGTGAGCTATTACAATGGTGCTGCGTCCGGCGTCGTCCGGCATCCGTCGTCGTTGTGTTCCGTTAGCAGGGCACGTTTCGTAACCGCCATAGCTATTGATAGGCACTTGCAAAAATTTTAAAGATATTTCAAGGCCATATAATTGTAATATTTCCAGTTAGAGCTATTCAAAAGCTACATTTTGAGCCCTGGATGACCTCTCTAGGTGCATTGTGAGCGGAGATATGCCATTTCAAAGATTCGTAAAATCGGCCAATTTTCTTAGCTCGTCCTTTTGTTTTATCATTGGGCCGGGTTTGACCTCAGAGTAACAGTGCTGCTCATAAATGGTGAAATTTATCAGTCATAGGAACCTAGGCACATTGCATATCAAAATGAATCTCAGAATGTGTACTTTCCAGAAATGTCCGAAAAAAGAACGGAAAATTGTTTACTGCGGAGAAATTGCCAAATCTGTTGCCATGGAAACCGATTCAATATTGGACCAATGGAAGAAAACCCGGGAAATACCCATCACGTGTTTAACATGTAGCTTTGTTTTGAACTCCCTCCTAATTAATTATATACACTTGGGCAATTGGCTACTTTCAAGAATTCCTGTTACCATGGAAACTAGTTGCTCCGGTTGCCATGGAAACCGCACAAGTCCGGCAAAAATGCATAAAAATGCATTTTTACCATAAGTATAGCTTGTAGTATATCAAATCGTTCAAAATTATCTACTGATTAAAGTGCACTCATTTCAAATTACCTGTTTTTCATGACTTTATTATTATAATCAATTGAATCTTGGTGACTGAGTCTAGTCCCAAAGGACCACAAGGTCCCCACTTCTCATATGGATCAGCGACAATCTCGTCAACGTCAAGGTACGAAGTATTCCTCCCTACAGCCGATTCACTATCACTGACAGTGTCATCACACTCACAATACTGGATTTTATACTCTGGTGATCTGATTTTTCAACCATGCTCAAAATGGTACCATCATACCAGTGGTCCCCACTTTCTAAAGACCACTTGTGCCGGATATTGCGGCCAACAAGGGACTGTGGACTCTCCATAACCTCAGCTATCTTTTCAGAGTCAGGGTCTATGGCACAGTTCATGAGCTGTTTCAAATTTTCCTTCAGTTGGCTCACTGGAAGCTTAGTTCCACCCTCAGAGAACTGCAGCAGTACTTTATTTGAGGTCTGATTCAAAATAACCTTCCTTGCCTTTATTTGAATTTTGAGCAAGCTTTGTTGTCCTGATTTTGATTTTCCACGCAATGCGTTTTCCATCATCGTGGTGTTTGTCCACAGGCCACCTGCCTCATGTAGATCAGCTAACAAATTTTCCTTAATTTGTCTACTTCTTTCCTGTTTATTTTCCAGTTCAGTTTGTTTTTCTCGCAGTCTACGTGATTTTTCCTCATGAATTTTCACCCGCTTTGTTTTTTCTTCTTGGTACCTAGCACGTTGTTGTTTACGCGCTCTGGCAGTTATTTCAGAAACTTCATTAGTTGATTTGGTTCCAAGCCACTCATCACTTTTGTTGTTGCAGTACAACAATTTGGCCTCAGAGAATTGGTTGGAAGTATTTGGTCCTCTGTGAAGAAGATGATCCAACTGTCCAAATACTCTCTCCCCAGACAGATTATCGCAATCACACAATTCTGCTTCCTCCCTTAATTTATCCGAAGGTTGGTAGTGTTCCCCACCTGGCAGTTGATCAGCCAGTTGTGTTTTCAGAACCTTAAGTATAGCTGCAAGAATCCTCTCCACCAAGGCTTTACATGAATTGTCACTGTCGCTATGAGCAAGAAGTGCACGCAGAACATCATCTTGATTCACAGTAATTTCGCTGTCAGGGAAGAGTTGAGCACTACCAGACATAACGTCCGAAGCATCCTCCGACCAGAGTTGAATCTGCTGGACTGCCTGCTTAAAGTAGTCATTCAGATCCAGGATCCGTCTGTTTGAATCGGTCAGTCGCATCCATGGGCTCGATATGAACTTTCCTATCAGTCCGAGGGCCCGACATGCTATCATGAAGTTGTTGTTATTCAAATCATTCACCACAGCCCGATGAAGGTCATTTGTTGGCTGCCATGTACAGGTGAAAAAGTTCAGTATCTCGGATTGAAGGGAAAAAACACCACCAGCGTTTTTGAGGAACACATGGAACTTGTTCCCAAGGTGTGGAATGACAATTTGCCTATGCTTGATCCCTTTACCATGAAAGTATGTGCTAAATTCACTAGGTAGACCACTACCATCCTTGTAAAAAAGTCGGCCGACAGCTTCAATGAGTCCTTTAGTTCCACATGCCTGCCTCCTGGTGAACGTCATTCCCTTATCTGCTGCAACTTCTTTCTCCCATTCACCCACTGTAGCAACAGATTTTTTTTCTATTGTGTCTAGTGGGTGAACTGCACAGTAGAAGTTATTCCATGGCTTTGTCGGATCAGCGCGCCTTTCCTTCAAAAGTCTGTTTGCTGCCTTATTTGTTGTGACCCTATCCGTCATTGTATTTGTGATGTTACCCAGGATCTTAGAGCCCTTATCACTCAGACTGTTTGTTGTCTCCACAAAAGTGTCTGCCCAAGTCTCTGCTTTTCCATCACTCATTTCCCTAACCCCAGCCAGGTATGTGTTGGTCTTAGTAGCCAGCTGAATTTCTCCATAATGACAACGACCTTTTGTGGTGGCATCATATTTTCCACACATGTCCTTCTCCCCAGCTAGCACATCAGACAGCTGAATTCTTGAGACCTCTCCCATTTCTCTCACTATCCGAGTGGTAGTTGAAACATCAGGAAGTTCACCAATATCCAAATTTGTAGTATTTCTTACCACTGTTCTTATTACTGGGGTTATCTGCTCAACTGCGACTTGCTTTGTTGCAAGAGTATAAACAGTCTGTCTAATGCCATCACTATATGTTTTACCATCAGTTTTGGTAGGAATCACTTTGGAGTCAAGCAAACAGTCCACTTTCTCGCGAAGCACATCATTTTCTGCATGCAACCCATCTACCATTTGCTGCAGATCAGCATCGGGTTTGTATGCCTTAGTCTGAGTTCCAATTGTGTTTTTTTTGCTTTGTTTGTTCTTATAGTAATTTCTCAAACTCCTCTTTTGTTGCATAACACGTTTGAGTTTAGTTTTTAGTCTCTGAATTTCTTTTGCACTGTCAGTGCTTTTAAGTTTTTGTACTTCCTTGGTTAACGACTTGATCCTTGCCTTCTTTTGGTTGATTGAATAATTGACATACTTTGGTTGGTACTTTGTCTTTGGGACAGCTTTTTCCTTTTCACCTCCCGACTTTTCCTTCTTTTCACCTCCAGTTCCATCTTGACCAGTACACAGTCTCTTTGACACTCTAACATCAACATCCTGTGAAGGTTTCTTCCTCTTTTTTGTTGGAGTAGGCACTGGCAACTTGAAATCAGCAGAATAGAAATTGTCCTTGTTGGCTACAGTTCTCATCTTATTTTTCCAGCTCTTCACACCTCTTATTTTGGACTTGATGCTCTCAAGATCAGAGTTTTCTGGCCATTCCCAACTGTTACAACGATAAATCTCCTTGACCCAGTCAGCTACATCATCAATCGCGAGTCCACCAGAATCGGCTAAATGACAGAGGTGCCGGATTCCCCCATTTGACAGCTTTTTTATTGACGGAAAACGGCCGGCCCTTGCATCTTCGAGAGAAAGATTTTCCATATCCTGAAATAAAAATATGTTTTAAAGGGCCTCTAGAGGCAGCTCGCCATTAGGCTACTATCAGTACCGGTTCTTCAGCTAGGCGGCGCCACTTTAACGTTAATCACCAGTACGAGGTATTGAACATGGGTTTTCCCCGGGGTTTTCCCCAGCCATGCTGGGCTGCCTCTAGAGTCCCTTTAATAAAACATTTTATCCATGTCCAATGAGAAAGACTGATAATTAAATTTTTTTAAAAGTTTTTCACAGCTCTTGACCTTGTACTACTGTAAAAGGGCCAGCTACATTGATTAAATAAGATGAGTAAGGGTACTGATTGCTCCATAGTTCCTTAACAGGAAACATCTGTCTGAAAAGGAATTTAAATGAAGGAAAAGATGTCAAAATATACAATGACCATGTGCAAACATCATGAATTGAAAATAGTAAATAAACGCACGTGGCATCATTATGAATTCCAACCAATCAGGAGCCGTCCACAGGTCACGTGATCACAGTTCCCGGCAGTAGCGGGCATCTCATTACGACAGACCTCCAACAGACGAATTTCCAATCCACCCTAATCACCTACAATTAAACAGCCATCCGATGCCAATCTCCCACCCATTCACTTCTTAAGATAATATTCTAAAGATATATGATGTTTAATTCTTAACATCATGAACATTTTGCAACGAAACGCTACGAATTAGACGGATCCTTTGCCAAATAGAAAAAACCAAGATGGCGTCCGCCGGTACCGCGAGACCCACTCGAATAAAGTTCACTTTTGTTCAATAACCGCCTCAAATATTTTGTTGACGCTTACCATGAGTGTGTAGAAGTAATTTATTTATCAAATCGTTGTATTTGTAAGATTATGCAACTTACCGTTCAGGTATGCACGGCGTCTGAAGTTGGACCAAATCCAAGCCCGTCCACCGAAACATCAACTTGGGAATTTTCCAGAAAAAACAGTCACGTGATCGGAATGTTGCAGAGATTACAATGAGAATCATAAAAATAATCATGCTAATTTCGCAGCGCCATCTCGCGGATTTGCAAGTGCCTACTATTGATCTGAAACTTGGTACATATATACCCCTAGGTCAGATGACCCATGACACCAAGTTTCGGTCCGATTCGATTCTTAGCTTGGCCACCAGGTGGCGGAAACCGAAAACACAAAAAGTGCAATAACTCCTGAACTAAGGCCAAAAAAAAAAAACCTTTGGTTCAGGTAACCCGACCGACCCTATTTTTTGCCCCAAAAAATGCCTACTCAAAAATTTTTATTGCCAAATTTTCGTCTCCCTCAAATTTATGACCCTTTCATTGTGAAAAGAACCGCCAAAAACACAACCACAGCACCACAACGGCACCTTGTATGACTAGTAAAGCACGCTGAGAAAAAGTTTTTGCATAGTAAGGCCTAAAAAAAAAAAGGTGTGGTTCCGGTAACCCGACCGACCCTAATTTTTGCCCCCAAAATTCCCTACTCAACTTTTTTTATTGACCATTTTCGATCATAAACAAAACCCATGTGCTCTCTGTGCTATAAATAACCTACTGACGAACTCTTCCGACGATGTCCGAGAAGAACTGAAGGTGTTTCTTGTCAACCTCAGTGGTAGCATTCAGTTTGATATATATGGCCTCCACCAGAAAGTGGTATTTACACCTACATGCAATATAAAATGCTACGGTCAGGAGTAAAAAAGCAGAGCAAAATAAAAAATTTTGGTGTTTTTTTGAAGACGTGTCCGATAGTGATAATTTTACATGGCAGTTACCGGACAGCAGCTTCTGGGTGGTACCACTTTTACTGAGGGGTGACAGGTTATGTGTGTCACGTTTTGCATCACAAATCTAAACTCCTTTCAATCTAAACATATGGAATAGATCATGGTTCTTACCTGCTGTAAATCGTACTCCAAAACTAGCTGTCCGATAACTACCTGACCCTGTCCGGTAACTAACAGGGGGGTCATTTCCCGAAAAACGACCTTCATGCCCCTAAACAGGAAGTGGTTTGGCCCGACCCAGTTTCAGAGTGAGGCTGATTGAGCTATCTTTCATTCTCAGCCATCAGTTCACCTGTCAGGCATGCGCTGTGTGTTTCAGGCCGGAAATAGCTTAGGTGTCCGATAATACCCCTGTTTACCCTAGATCTTCTCCAAATTTTTATCATAGGTGTATCTAATAAGGATACATAACATATATAACGGGTTTTTGATTTGACCTACTTTTCAAGGTCACAGAGGTCAAAGTTCGACAAAAAGTGACGAACCTGCCACAGTTTGTCATTATTTCACCAAGCGACTTCATATCTTGCATAAACATGCATTGGAGGGGTACCTTTAAAAAATCCCTTTAAAAATACCAAGTTTCGGCCCGATTGGACATCCAATATGGCCACCAGGTGGCGTAACCTGAAAATCAAGTAACTACTATTATTCAGGAACGACTTGACGTAGAGTGCTCAAATTTGATATTTACGTCCCTCTAGATGGCCTTTACATGCATGTCGAATTTCGGCCTGATTTGACTTCCAACATGGCCACCAGGTGGCGTAACCCAAAAATCATCAAAGCGCTGTAACTCAGGAATGACTTAACCCAAAGTGCTCCAATTTGCTATGTGGCCCCCTGCAGATGACCTTTATGTGCATGTGAAGTTTCGGCCTGATCGGACATCCAATATGGCTGCCAGGTGGCGTAACCCGAAAATCATCAAAGTGCTGTAACTCAGGGACAACTTGACCCAAAGCACTCCAATGTGCTATGTGGCCGCCCTCTGCAGAAGACCTTTATGTGCATGTGAAGTTCTGGCCCAATCGGACATCCAATATGGCCGCCAGGTGGCGTAAACCGAAAATTGTC
>NMRB01000439.1:16305-35203 GCA_002633025.1 Notospermus geniculatus | reverse complement strand
TTATGTGCATGTGAAGTTCCGGCCCGATCGGACATCCAATATGGCCGCCAGGTGGCCCCCCAAATTATCAAAGTCCTACTCGGGAATGACTTAACCCAGATTGTTCATCCCTCTGTCATTAGACTGTTAGTGTTATGTCCAACCCGGTGAGCACATGGTCCATGGACCATTTCATTTACGGACCTGGGGTAGCGAGCATAAAGAGGTCGTAACCCTACGTCAGGCCTAAACCAGGCGTAGTGCAAGGGCCACAACGAGCACTACGCCTGGCTTAGGCCAGACGTACGGTTACGACCCCTTTATGCTCGCTACCCCTCAACCGGACCAATTCCGTGTGCCAATGAACCTTGCATTAAGCTCCGTTTATCAGACATCCGGAATGCGGTATACGGGATGCGGAAGCGATATGTTGTATGCGAAAATGCCTAGCGTATACCGCTTCCGCATTCCGCATTCCGGGTGTCCGGCAAACGCAGCTTTACTCAGTTCTCCCACCCGTCTACAGGGCAAAACGACTAAACCGAATGAACATTTTATCGTCACGTATCTCACAACGAAAGAGATGACCATTGTAGCATTTTTTTGTGAATTCAATACGTTCTTTTTATGAAATGATGTTTTGATACGTGTAACATACTCTTTCTGACTTTTCCGTCTTTTCCGCATGAATATTCGGTTCCTTCATAAGTCCATGATGCACCCGTGTACACAGTCGATTTGGTCTGAGTCTGACAGGCGACTGGGATGACTAAAATGTATACATAATTGGGTAAATTAAGGCAGACCTTGGAGGAATAATACCTCCAAGGGCAGACCTACAAGAACATTTACTGAAAATCTCGGGAATGAAAATACATGTATGACCAAAAGACATCGTCAGTGTAGACCTTTCCAACAAAGATGGTGGCCTACTACTTCTCCCACATGATGTCGTGGTCATTCATTGTTGGAAAGTCTAATCTGATCATTGTCATGGAGTTATACGCTGAACCAACTTTGTATGGTTGTAGTTGGGTGTTCTGTGCTCTACTCACATGGACAATAACCCCACTTCTTGTCGTAATCCTCAGTTACACCGCACCACTCCGCGTTGTACGCTCCCGGAAGACATCCACTCATCCACTTGCCTCTATATTTCCATGGGATGGCACATGCAGCGCCTCCACCATTACCGCCGGTGGTCTTGGGGTACTTCGATTCTGTTGAGAAGAAAATTCGACTCGTCATTCGTTTCAGTGTCAGAAGTGATAGACCTTTGGACTAAGTTTTCACCTTGACTTTCTAAACTTTTCAAGTGCACATGACAATTAAACACGAAAAATAATGTGCTTTTCGAAACGAAACGAATTTTCATATGATGTAGGTTTGCCTGAAAATAACGAGTCGATAGATTTTCAAAATTTTGTCTGCTCTGGCTTAGACCTACCAGTGATGTGGTAGGTCTGAAAAACACCCGAGTGGATCTTTTCAGAGTCAATAAAAGGAGAATTTCCCAATAGTACGAAAAAAAGAATGAAAATCAAAAGGATGACCATAATGTTTCACGTCGCCTTTTGCTATTTTTTTTTCACAAGACTATATAATATGGCACTTTCTTAAAATTCAGTTTCGTTTTCGAAATCTGGCGGTGTCGGCAAGTGCGTTTGCTTTCAGACCGAGGGTTAGTCAAATGTGTACAGATGTCTTCTTGGATAGAGCGCGTTTCATACCTAGTGAGTAGCATAGTTTGGATGGTGCGTGCCACTTTTGTCCTTTTCCACAGCCTGAAATGGTTAAAAAGTACGTTGTAGTAGGCATTCGGAAGTGGTGTCCGATTGGCAATCAATGTACAGGATAAAACTTGCAGTCTTTGAATTTCTGAATTTTCTGGCCGATGATAAAGGTTAGTGTTCTTCAGCAAGGGGTAAACGGCTTATACACTCGTCCCCTGTGTGTAGTTGGCCATAGATATAGACCCACTAAACAATGGCAAAATGGCATGAATGGCACCAATAGTGAAGGATCATCATCAATAGACGGCGCTGTTTGACGAGGGATCCAGTCATAAGCCATCATCACAGGTTTAACCGATGCCGCTGTAACACACTTTCTGATTGGCTAAGAAGATACGTGTACAGAATGTACCCGTAGGCCTACACTGTGTTTCATACTCACGGGAGATTCCCAGCGGGTGTTCCCCGAATCGTACAGCTAACGCCGTCTATTAGTGATAATTTGAGGATCGCATGAACTGAAGAAGTTTCAGAGCGCGGGTAACGTACTGGTAGCGGTTTGAAACTGCGGGAGGAGTTTGGAAACGGCTGTGATGATAAAGGCTTAAGATTTGCATTTGAGTGTTGCTTGAACCAAAGGTAAATGGAGTGATTCGTCTACTATTCCGGATCATCGACGTACTTACGTGGTACACATTGCTTCTTGGCTTCGTCGATCTTCTCGTCTTCCTTACAGACTGTAAAGTACCAAAAGATGTATCACAGGCTGTGAGACACAAAAGATGTGTCACCGGCTGTGAAATACAAGGAGATGTATCACATCCTTTGAAAATATCTCATATCTTACAAAGATGGCATTTTGAATGGTATAAGCAAACCTGCCGTGGAATTCTTTACTGGTGTTTCTACTTCCTCAGTGACCCCGATGTAACTTACGACATATCGAGTCGACACGACAGACACTTCCAAAGTCTGTCCTGATACACTTCTACACAGCATTTTGCCGCACGATGTGTAAATGTCGTCTAAACTAGCGTACCCAGGTTACAGGGTATGGTTAGCGGTGATGGTTAGGGTGAGGACCTAGGTTTAGGATTAGGGGAGGGGTCAGTGACAAGGGTTGGGGTTAGGGTTAGGGTTAGGGGCTTGGGTTAGGAATTGGCATATAGGATCAAGACTGAACGACATTCACCCATTCAGCCTTAGTTTTCCTTACCTATTTTCGTGTATAAGTGAATTACTTTGTTGTACGTTCGGCCTTTTGTATCTGCCGTGCACGTCTTAGTTTCGAGATGACAGCCCGAGACCGAGGAGAAAAATAGGAAAGCTTTGCAGTCTGCTCGCTTGTTGCATTCTTCTGCACACTTTTCTCCGGATATGATATCCCAAGCCACGCTAGCAAAATGGCAAGGACCGTATTTGTGCGAATAACCTTTGAAGTCGGTGTATCCTAAAACAATATGGGCCGATTTCACAAAGGGTGTTCAAGACTTAGACGCGTGTAACTTCACTAAATCACACACTTCCACCATGCATTTGACGAAGTTACACGCGTCTAAGTCTTAAACATGCACACTTGGCCGATTTCACAAAGGGTGTTTAAGACTTAGACGCGTGTAACTTCACTAAATGCCCGCACTTCCACCATGCATTTGAAGAAGTTGCATCTAAGTCTTAAACGCCCTTTGTGAAATCGGCCCTCTTTGTGAAATTGGCCCTAAACAGACTGGGCCGTCACGCGGTACCGTGATGGAAACGTGCACGTGACTTTGTCGCGCCCAACCGCGCAATGGCTGTACAAAATACAATATTTGTTTTGGCAGAAAACACCTACAATCCTGCGTGGAGGGGACGGAAACTTCTCACCGTAAACTTATACAATTTTTGTCAATAAACAAGCAAGAATTCACTGTGTCATACTCACGTTTAACGATTTTGCAGGCAATTTTCGACCGAAATTTACCTCGACAGCCGTAATGGCAGGCCTGCCATGCCTACCTGCATTATATGCCATTTTCGGCGCCATAAACGCCTGCAAAGCCTGAAATTCAGTTCTGGTATGTAGATAAGATGATAGAGATTGCATTTGGACAGGTCATTTCAAAATGACGCTTTTTTTAAACGATTGACGCTTTTTTGAAATTAGACGTGCTAAAGTCTCTTATCTTCGGGTGGCCTCGGTTAGCCGCGATTGTTGTTGTAATCTTCACAAGTAAACCATTGTAAAACGTTGACTTCAACTGCCCCGTGATATCACGCTGCAGCGCGACCACCATTCCCACCATGCTCGGCGAGCAGTTGTGCGGTTGCGCCACATTCGATCCACTTCCTCTTTTCACCACAAAATCACGGTAAAGCGCGAATCACGGTACCGCGTGACGGCCCAGTCTGCTAAATGTATAGTTTTCATTTACTGCAACGAGGAATCCTTACCATCATATACATGTAACCGAAAACAAGAATTAACATGATCGAAGAATTTCAGTGAAATCAGGTTCTGCCACACTGGATCGGTCAAAATCAAGAGAACATCTTTCGGTAGTCATTCCTCTGGGGCGTCAGGTCGCAGTATTTGACGTTCCTGGTGGCATGAAACAACAATTTTCAATCACTTTCAGCAGGTGATGTAAATGCGTCATAATATCCTACCTTCAGCTATGGCCAATGTAAGCACCAAGACGACAGCGAATTGTAGAGGTGTTGACATTCTGAACAGTAGATCAAAGTGAACACACACTTTTAATGACATCTGACATGTCTGATAGATGGAGTCAAAAAATTGTTCGCAACAGACACCATAAACTCCCTACGCAGTTGTGTACCGCGCCACCTTCGGTTTACCCGCTCTCCACACTTGAACACTGCTTAACTTCGTAAAATTCGCCGCGTTTGGTCAACAGATGGCGCTGAGAGAGTCGACCAATGAGAGCACTGAGCAACCGGTAACCAAGCCGGCCTGAGACACTTTTTCATTGGCCGAGCGGTTCGTAGCCATGGTAGCACAAGAACATCCGTTGCCAACGGCCCAAAAGAGTTCTGAAAGCAGCGTGCTGATAGGCTATAAAACTCGCGCCAGGCCCTGACGCCATCTGTTGACCAAACGCGGCGAATTTTACCAATAAGTTGAGCAGTTGTGGAGAGCGAGTAAACCGAAGGGGGCGCGACTCACAACTGCGTAGGGAGTTTACAGACACCATTGACTGGCCGATGTCCGTTTGGGTCTAATAAAATGGTACTCTTTTCTCTTTCGTCAGCTAAGTGGGCTGTGCGCTC
The DNA here is from genome assembly GCA_002633025.1 of Notospermus geniculatus. NCBI lineage: Eukaryota > Metazoa > Nemertea > Pilidiophora > Heteronemertea > Lineidae > Notospermus > Notospermus geniculatus. The sequence goes on along the minus strand of NMRB01000439.1, from coordinate 30,218 downwards.
TCATTGAATTCTAACTGCAAGACACGAACCGAACCATTAACTCCACCGTGAGGTCCTGACCAGTGCCCCTCATCGCGTTTTTTAATTCTGTACAATTTTAATTCTGTACAATTAACAACAACGGCCAACACGACAGTCGTGTCCTTCGACCTGATGATGACGACGATGATGATGACGATGATGTGCTTGATTCATCCGTGATGGAATGTGAAAGCTTACCTTCCGGCCTTTGTGTCGAAATCCACGAATATATATGGTCAGGCAACTGATGGAACAAACAACCTAGGTGAGGAGTGAAATACGACTGACCTACCACATGTACCCATGCAGTGGTGGGTGTAGTCTCCCGGGGCAGCCGTAGTGCCGCACCTCTTTCAAATCGCTGCGCCACTAACGTCTGCCACAAATAGCCAGAAATGTCATGTTTCGCATAAGATTATTCTGATTTGTGACGTCATTTTCTATCATCATAAAAATATGTTGAGTAGCTGGGATATATTTATAAACATTTATTCAGCAGCCATTATCATGACGTGGCCGGCTGGCGCATCGGTAGAGCGTCCGGCTATGAATCTGGGCCTTGCGATAGGCGATTTTTCGCGTGTCTGTTTCTCTGTTTATTTTTTGCTGAACACTTTTAGTCGCAGGACGAATATCTCCCCAGCCCTTCCCTTTCCCTACATATCTGCATTTGCTTATAAATACCTATAACCACAGATCCCTGTCAGCTGTCCTGCATTCAGAGAGACTTTTCACTAAAGTCTCTCTGAATGCAGGGGCAGCTGACGACCATCGACATTCCCCTCCCAGTCACCAAAAATATCAACACCCCACCTAACGTTCAAGACTACTGGATTACAAGGCGAACGGCTAACGCTTGGCGGTAATCATCACGTCAGCTTAGAATTGCTCACTATTTGGCGACAGTATTATATGCTACGTTGTAAAATGCTCACCTTCAGACCATTTGCTGTACTCCTCGACAGCTGGCAGTGGTACATTGGGCACATGGCCGATAAAAAAAAGGCGCGCAATACTAATTGTGCTCACTGGTCTCTCTTTTCCGAAATATATCTTCATTTTCCCGTTTGTGAAGCTTCGTCCAATTCTCCAAGCTTTGCGAAATACGAACTTCTTTATCAGTTTACCGTCTATTAAAAATAGAAGAACTGGTGGAGACGTTTTCCAAGAGTGAAGAGGCAATATAAATTTTATGGTGAAAACATACCAACACCCCAAATGAAATGTATTTTTACCTTTGTACTTTTCATAGTTGTTTATGCAATGAGCTATGCAAGCTCTTTGTATTCCTCTCCGGTTGCCAATGGCAACCAAGATTCGTACATCCTTTCTCGTGCTCTTCATCCTTCTTGGTAGGTTGGACAGGAAGAAAAGAGCTCCACGCCGGTGCCTACTTTCGTACTTGATTTTAAATGTAAGAGTAAAACCATGACGTATTGGCCATAAAATGCTAAACGATTTTACGTTCTTACGCCACCCCTTCCTGAAATTCATAGCCTCTCCCGCAAAACCCGAAGGCCCGCTCGTCAAAAGATCTCTTCTCATCCCCACCACCGGCATGAGTGGGCCTACCGTATTCAGATTTGATGTAAATTTGTCGAGAGGCCAATACAGAACTGGCACCTCACAGCTCACTGTCAGACCTGCATCGAATAAGGATAGACAAGTCAAGAGCAGTAGGTTGGCAGTATTTCTGGGTCCTGGTGACATCGCTGGTTCATGTGTGCTTTCCTTTATTGTATCTCCTTGCCCCAATCTCTGTCGACAGTCAGCTGAATGGGGACAGGAAAGAAATCATTTGTCATCGTTTTCTATCATGAAACTTCTGATTTCAACTTCGTACATCCAAGAATAAAGAGAGCAGCTGTTTTGCACTGTTTCTTGGCCCTAGAGACATCACTGGCTCTTGCATGCAACGCTGTCTCCTTGTCCCAATCTCCCGTTGACTGTTAGTTGGATCCACAGTTCTTCACCATTTCTTCCACTTTCAAAAGCACAATGCGGTTTTAGGCTCGTGAAAAATGACCCTCTAACGAAGGATAGCTTAATCCTAATTATCACCAGGCTGATGAGTTGATATATGGCGGATCCGTCATTGGTCAATATCATGTTATCATGCATAGAAACCACGTTTATTGATTGAATTGAACATCAATAATTCTATACATGTGTAATGCCACTTTATTGCATCCACAATGGATATCTTTTTATATATGAACAAAAGTCTGACTAACGCCTTGTAATAGCTTACGACTCGACATGCTCGGTGTAGGCCTAAGATAATAATAAATATCAAGAAGTCAACTTCCAGAAACTTGCAAATTTTCAACCCCAACCCAAGAGTAGGATTCCAGTCAGAGCAGAGATGCCTCCCATGACATCCTCGTAACGGACAGTCTTTATGATGACAATCATTTTGGCCAGAAATTATCCAAGATACGAGGGAACAGTTCACTTGTGTATACATGTATAGGTCCCGAAAAGACGAACGTTCTGTCAATTGTAATGCACCCCCGGGAATTGCGAGTGGGCGAGGGTAATTCGTCGTCTTCTACAACTGGAAGTTTAAAATTTTCACTTCGCACATAATAGGGAGGTTTCGAAATCAAACGATAAACGTAAACGTTAACGACAACGTTATTTTCATAGTACACATTAACCAGATTTTATATTGCATTTTCGGTACAAAAAGAACGTTGTCGTTAACGTTTACGTTTATCGTTTGATTTCGAAACCTCCCTAATACGTTGTAGGAAACGAACGGCTACACACGCAACCACAGCGAGAGGGTCTTCCTCCTACTTCTTTGTACATGTACAGGGAGAATCTATTGCGGGCGACGATGGAAGCGAAACGAACCACAACCTTGACCACTGCTTCTTTCGTTCTGTAGTTTTTGCACAGCTTGCGGTCAATCCGTTGTCGCATGGGACAGTGCCTTGTACCTTTGCGTTTGCAAGGGTAGGTAAAAGAACCCACGGCATCCAAGTGAGGATGAGTAGCTTGAGATGGCCTGTTCCGTTACTTACCAGGGCCCAATAATGCTGTGGCCTCCTCGGCCTTGACGGAAAAATCTAATCGAAATACAAATACAATCGTAATGAGAAGGAAATAAGACGCTTACATTACGTCCTAGGAATGGAAGTCCGGCAATATCCCTATTATCGACCATAACCCACTTGAGGAACGATATATCGAACCTTGTAGTAAAATTAAATTAAATGCCTGTTTAATCAATGCAATCCCAACGCTTTACCAAAAAGATCTTCTGTTTCCCGTTATTTTCATGAACAATTTTATTGCGGTATTGATGATTGAAATTCGTCATAACACATTCCACTTGTCGACCGGGTGCGAAAACTGACGCCGTTTTTGGTATGAAAGATAAACATTCGTACGTTCTGATGCAACGTATGCAACACTGGACGGAAGAACGCTCTGGGTAGGATGCTAACTGCGATGACCGTGGCCCACTTTCGTAGTTCGAAGCTTGGAAAATTTTCCCTGAAATCATAGTAACGGTGTGCAATAGGCCTACTGAGAAGAAATACGTATGGCCACCTCATACTCCATCTTCCCTATTCTGAGACGTACAGTACATGTACACTATTTTACGGATAGGATTTGTATAAAATGATAGGCCAATGTAGTGTACATTTTGGATGTAGGCCTACATCGAATTTTGGCTTTTTCGCTGTTCACTCGTCTTCCACATGGCCCTTACAACTTCCTAAAGGACTCTCGTTCACCCGTAGTTGACAAAAAAACTATGGCGCTAGAATCACGCAATTGGTCAAAGATACCAGGCAATATAATTTTCAGTGTATAAACGAAATTCATTGCTGGCATTTGATTAAGCGAACGGCTAACGCTTGGCGGTAATCATCACGTCAGCTTAGAATATTGCTCACTATATTTGGCGACAGTATTACATGTATCGGGTGGGCCAAAAAAAAACGCATCGAACTTCAAATCTTTATTTCTCGACAACTGTCCATTATAATTCAATGAAATTTGGTACCGTATCATTTAAAGATGTTTTGTTGAATGTGTGAAATTTTTGCATTGATACCTTTGGTATTTGGACCATATCACTCAATTTAAAAATCATTGTAAAAAAATGCGATTCCGGAATCCGGTAAAATACGGGTGGATGAAAAATTCCCAAACTTTAAATTTTCATTTCTCATAAAAGCTTTACTACAACTCAATGAAATTTTGCCTAACACTGCTCCATGATATTGTCCTTAACATGTGAAAGTATTAAATTAATAACTTTAATATCTACCCTGTGGCGCTCATTACTAAAACGCCATATTGGACTCGAGCGTTTCGAAGTTTCACCATTGTCTCCTAAAATATGATGGATTACTATGGTTTTTACATTTGGCACCACAATCTTAATACCAAAGATAATGTGTTGAAACTTTCACATTTTAGAAGCATAGCCACGGAACAGTATTGAGTGAATTTCCATTGGGTTATAATGAATAGTTCTTGAGAAATAGAAATTTGAAGTTCGGGACGGGTTTTTCCTATCTTATTGGATTCCGGAATCACACATTTTTACAATGATTTTTAAATTGAGTGATACGGTGCTAATACCAAAGGTATCAATGCAAAAATTTCACACGTGAAACAAAACATCTTTACATTATACGGTACCAAATTTCATTGAATTATAATAGACAGTTGTTGAGAAATCAAGATTTGAAGTTCGATGCGTTTTTTTTGGCCCACCCGATATATGCTACGTTGTACAATTCTCACCTTCAGACCATTTGCTGTAATCCTCGACAGCTGGCAGTGGTACATTGGGCACATGGCCAAAGAAAAAAAGGCGCGCAATACTAATTGTGCTCACTGGGATCTCTTTGCCGAAATATATCTTCATCTTCCCGTTTGTGAAGCTTCTTCCAATTCTCCAGGCTTTGCGAAATACGAACTTCTTTATCAGTTTACCGTCTATTAAAAATAGAAGAACCGGCGGAGACGTTTTCCAAGAGTGAACAGGCAAAATAAATTTTATGGTGAAGACATACCAACGCCCCAAATGAAATGTATTTTTACCTTTGTACTTTTCATAGTTGTTTATGCAATGAGCTATGCAAGCTCTTTGTATTCCTCTCCGGTTGCCAATGGCAACCAAGATTCGTTCATCCTTACTCGTGCTCTTCATCCTACTTGGAAGGTTGGACAGGAAGAAAAGAGCTCCACGTCGCTGCCTAGTTTCGTACTTTATTTTAAATGTAAGAGTAAAACCATGACGTATTGGCAATAAAATGCTAAACGATTTTACGTTCTTACGCCACCCCTTCCTGAAATTCATAGCCTCTCCCGCAAAACCCGAAGGCCCGCTCGTCAAAAGATATCTTCTCATCCCCATCACCGGCATGAGTGGGCCTACCGTATTCAGATTCGATGTAAATTTGTCGAGAGGCCAATACAGAACTGGCACCTCACAGCTCACTGTCAGACCTGTATCGAATAAGGATAGACAAGTCAAGAGCAGTAGGTTGGCAGTGTTTCTGGGTGCTGGTGACATCGCTGGTTCATCTGTGCTTTCCTTTATTATATCTTCTTGCCCCAATCTCTGTCGACAGTCAGCTGAATCCATAGAAAATGTAGGACAGGAAAGAAATCATTTGTCATCGTTTTCTATCATGAAACTTCTGATTTCAACTTCGTACATCCAAGAATAAAGATAGAGCAGCTGTTTGGCAGTGTTTCTATGCCCTAGAGACATCACTGGCTCTTGCATGCAACGCTGTCTCCTTGTCCCAATCTTCCGTTGACTGTTAAAGTTGGATCCACAGTTCTTCACCATTTCTTCCACTTTCAAAAGCACAATGCGGTTTTAGGCTCGTGAAAAAATGAACCTCTAACGAAGGATACCTTAATCCTAATTATCACCAGGCTGATGAGTTGATATATGGCGGATCCGTCATTGGTCAATATCATGTTATCATGCATAGAAACCACGTTTATTGATTGAATTGAACATCAATAATTCTATATTATGCCACTTTATTGCATCCACAATGGATATCTTTTTATATATGAACAAAAGTCTGACTTACGCCTTGTAATAGCTTACGACTCGACATGCTCGGTGTAGGCCTAAGATAATAATAAATATCAAGAAGTCAACTTGCATAAACTTGCAAATTTTCGACCCCAAGCGGGGTCTTCCTCAGGCAGTTTTCAGTTGGAGAGACCAGAAAAGACCATCTTGTCCAAACAAGGCTATCGACTCCGTCTTTAGCCTTGTCCGAATCATGTCATCTTTTCCGTTAATGCATAAATTATTAATGAACCTGACCCCTACTTGACCCCGCCTCCGAGTCAATCAGAACTCGCGAAACAAATCACCGTTGGACACTTTCTTTGCTTTTCACGCTCGAATTTGTAACATGGATTTTGATTGGCACGTCGATTTTCCTTCGCGCCCCGATGATTGGCTGAGGCTTTCACCCCCTCAGAAACGGGAAATGTTATGGATTCGAACCAGGCTAGATGGCCGTGAGGCCAGATAGACTGGTGAGCACCAGATGGAAAAGACTGTCAGTCTTTTCTGGTCTCTGAAGACGGTATTGGCGAGGACTCCCTGTATAAACTACATGTATACATGTACAGCATGTTTGTAAATCTGGTGGACCAAAAACGAGTACACTCTTTTCTTGATGACAGCTTCGATCGTCAAAGTACAGGATAACACCTGTCAAAGTACAGGATAACACCTGTCAACGTACAGGATAACACCTGTCAAAGCACAGAAGAACACACCTGTCAAAGCACAGGTGTACACTCTTTTCTTGATGACAGCTTCGATCGCCAAAGTACAGGATAACACCTGTCAAAGCACAGGAGAACGCCTGTCAAAGCACAGAAGAACACCTGTCAAAGCACAGGTGTTCTCCTGTCAAGGCACAGGACAACACCTGTCAAAGTACAAAAGATCACCTGTCATAAGTACAGGATAAAACCAGTGAATAAAAGCACAAAAAGACACCAGTCCTGTCAAAGTACAGGATAACACCTGTCAAAGCACAGGAGGACGCCTGTCAATGAAGGCGACACTTGTCAAAGCACAGGAGGATGTCTTTCAATGCACAGGAGGACACCTGTCAAAGCACAGGTGTACAGGGTCCTGTCTAAGCCTAGCAGTACATCTGTGAATGCTCAGGGGCCCACATGTGCATGCACAGGACGAACCTGTCAAAGCACAGGAGGACGTCTGTCAATATGCACAGGAGACGACTCGTCAATACACAGCAGGTTATCCCGTCAAAGTACAGGAAGGCATCTTTCAATGCACAGAGAACACTTATCAAATGCAGGAGAAGGAATTTGAGGCATCGTCTTGTAGCTAGAAGTTTTGAATTTCCACTTCGGACTTTTGAAAGGCTACCATAGCGAGAGGATCTGTCCTGCTGCTTCTTCGTATGAATTAATTCCAAAGGTTGTTGCAGTCATGGAAGACCGATAGTGATGGAAGCGAATCGAATCATGGCTGCATAACACCATGATCACGGACTTTCCCTTTGTTGCTGTTGTCGGTCAAAGCCGATGTGACGTCGGTTATTTCTGCAATTTTGTAATGAAAGAAATAAGAAGCTTACAATAATTTTGCAGACAGCAATTCCCAATTGACCGTAATCATAAAGGAATCAACATAAAGATTCAACTTACAAATTTAGCATTTTATAAATGTGGTCTGTAGCCTTTTAAACCTCAACAGATTTGCATTCTGAGTGACTCTTTCATATGATAGGCAAGACCCTTCTGCATGTTTACTGCAAATTTTGTTGAATTCAGACTAGTTGATCTTATGATACAAAAGGACTGAATTAATGAGAACCCCACGAACGATGAGAGCGATGTCCAATGGAGTCCAACCAATACAGGAAAACATGAATCATACCATTAAAAAATTATGTAAATTTACAGAAAATGCTGGGGACTCTGCTGCAGGCACTTTCTGTAAAATTACTGCAAAATTACTACTGTAAAATTAATAATTTCTAACAGTGCAACCTTGTCTCGTTATTCTAAACAATCCCAATGCTTCACCATAAAGATCTTCTGGTTATTTTCATCATCTGTAACAGTTTTGTTGCGGTATTGGTCATTGAAATTCGTCATAACACATCTTCCTTGTCCACCGGAAGCGGAAACTGACGCCATTTTGGATGTGAACGATAAACATTCAAACGTTCTGATACAAGATATGCAACACTGGACGGAAGATCGCTCTGGGTAGGATGCTAACAGCGATGATTTTGGCACAGTTTTGTAGTCTGAAGCTTGGAAAACTTCCCCTGAAATCGTACCGTTATGATGTGTTGAGAGGGACAGTGATGTATACTGAGACAAACTGGGCATATCCCAAGTTGTCAAAGTTACCACAGGGCATGTAATTACGAACTTTATTTCTTCCATTTGATTACAAAGTAAACGAAATTGACGGTGGAATCACCATCTCGTCAACTCCATAGAATGTTGCTCGTTACTTCAGAGAATACAGTATGCCGAATCGGTTAATGTCGTCCTGGGTATAACAGAAATATACCCAATTCAATGTCGTCGCACTAAACTACACCCTGGGTATAGTTTGATCTACAAAAGTTTACCCAGGATTGGATACAGCACCGAGACGAGATTGTTATCGCGAATGTCACATGACCACAAGCATGGCAAGTCGAAAGACATCTATACTATAATGGACGGTAGCCATGTTGGATTTTGTTATCAACCTGAGTTGACCTGTTTATCTGCTATACCTTGCTATGTAATGACTGTACACCGATCGAGTGGACCGGACTCTCTGCCCTATCTCCTCCTTAGTTAGGGCTTGAATCCTAGGAAGAGCGGCCTATGTGTACAGTACAATAGGAGGAGTGTGTTTTATTACGGAATTTTGGTTTTAAAAGTGATGATTTGCATGAAAAAGAGAGAAAATCAGATGTGTGGTGACCTGCGCTGCCATCTACAAGAACGGGAGTGACCTAGGAATGAGATGAGTGGCTGGCATTAAACAGATAGGACTCATGTGAACCTATAGCTATCATGAATCTGGGTCACCTTGGCATTGTGAGTTGAAGAGGCGTAATTAACCAGATCTGATGCTGCTGCTGTTTATAAAGTGAAAGTGAAAACTCCTCACTGTGCTCATGGATTTGATTCCTAGCCATGAAACTGGCCCTCTCCAAACAAACTCATCAATATAAAGCAACAGACCCTCTACCACAGGGTATTCAAGGACAAACACACTCCCTCAAAATGTGTTCGCCGCGGGTCAATATGCTAGTGTTTTCAATTCACGCATTTGTCACGAACATACCGCGCAGGTATACGACAGAAGTGCGAATCACGCGCGGTCCTGTTGATCACGCGAGATCCGTTCCTTACTCGTACCTAGGCTCAAAACTACGGTACTGAGTATACTTTTGTAGATCCAACTATACCCAGGGTATAGTTTTGTGGGACGACATTGAACCTGGGTATATTTCTGTTATACCCAGGACGATATTAACCGATTCCACTAACAGTATGCTACGTTCTAAATGCTCACCTTCAGACCATTTGCTGTACTCCTCGACAGCTGGCAGTGGTGCATTGGGCACATGGCCGATGAAAAAAAGGCGCGCAATACTAATTGTGCTCACTGGTCTCTCTTTGCCGAAATGTATCTTCATCTTCCCGTTTGTGAAGCTACGTCCAGTTCTCCAGGCTTTGCGAAACGTCAATTTTTTAATCAGTTTACCGTCTATGCAAAATACAAGAATTGGTGGAGACATTTTCCAAGAGTGCAGAGGCAAAATAAATTTAATGGTGAAGTCGTACCAACGCCCCAAATGAAATGTTCTTTTGCCTTTGTACTTTTCATTGTTGTTTACACAATGAGCTATGCAAGCTCTTTCTATTCCTCTCTGGTTGCCAATAGCTACCAAGATTCGTACATCCTTACTCGTGCTCTTCATCCTTCTTGGTAGGTTGGACAGGAAGAAAAGAGCTCCACGCCGGTGCCTACTTTCGTACTTGATTTTAAATGAAAGAGTAAAACCATGACGTATTGGCCATAAAATACTAAACGATTTTACGTTCTTACGCCACCCCTTTCTGAAATTCATGGCGTCTCCTTCAAGACCTGAAGGCCCGTTCGTCAGAAGATCTCTTCCCAGTCCCATCACTGGCAACCGTGGGCCTACCGTATTCAGATTCGATGTAAATTTGTCGAGAGGCCAATACAGAACTGGCACCTTACAGCTCACTGTCAGACCTGTATCAAACAAGGAGGACAAAAAGAATAAGAGCAGTAGGTTGGCAGTGTTTCTGGGTGCTGGTGACATCGCTGGTTCCCCATCTCCTTGTCCCAATCTTTGTTGATAGTTAGCTGAATCCATAGAAAAGAATTATTTGTCGTTTTCTATGAAACTTCTAACTTCAACTTCGCACATCCTATAGTAGAGCAGCTGTTTGGCAGTGTTTCTAGGCCCTAGAGACATCACCACTTCATGCATGCAACGCTGTCTCCTTGTCCCAATCTCCCGTTGACTGTTAGTTGGATCCACAGTTCTTCACCATTTTCTATGAAATTTCAGGTTTCCACTTTGAAAGATTCCACTTTCACTCACAATACGGTTTTAGGTTCGTGAAAAAATGAACCTCCAACGAAAGATAGCTTAATCCTAACTATCACACCAGGCTGATGAGTTCATACATGTATATGGCGGATCTGTCTTTGGTCAATATCATGTTGTCATGCATAGAATCCACGTTTATTGATTGAATTAAAAAAATCAAAATACTCTATTGTGCCACTTAATTGCTGCATTCACAAAGGATGTCTGTAATGAAATGATATGTACATGTACTTGATTCATCCTGATATAATGATAATGCTTATATTTGGGCCTTTGTTGCCGAAATCCACGATGGTCAGGCAAACGATGGGAAAAACAACTTTGAGGAATGGAACAGGACTGACGTATCCAGTGGCGAGTGGCAACAGTTGTTGTGTCTCAAAATACAGAAGTGAACTTTTTTAGCGGAAATTGACCGATCACCCGTATTGAAGTGTATTATCCCTGAGATGAAGTTAGAATCGAAGAGAATTTGACTTGTCTCGAGTCCATTAAATGTTACTAGCTACTGACCCGCGGCGAACACATTTTGAGGGAATGTGTTTTTCCTTGAATATCCTGTGGTAGAGGGTCTGTTGCTTTATTGATGAGTGTGTTTGGAGAGGGGTAGTTTCATGGCTAGGAATCCATTTGTTAATCGTTAACCATCAAATCTATGAGCAGTGAGAGGTTCTGACTTTCTAAACAGCAGCATCATGTCTGGTTTATTACACCTCTTCAGTCAGCCTGTAATGCCAAGATGACCCAGATTGTTCACACGAGTCCTACTGTGTGTATCTGTTTACCAGCCACTCGTAGGTCACTGGCATTCTTGTAGATGGCAGCACATGTCACCACACAACTGATTTTCTCTCTTTTTCATACAAATAATCACTTCATTTAAAACCAAAATGCGGTAAGGGCACTCCCCTCCTATTGTACAGTCCACATAGGCCGCTCTTCGTAGGCTTCAAGCCCTAACTAAGGAGGAGATCGGGCAGTAAGTCTGTTCCACCGTAACTGTATAGTGTCATTACATAGCAAGGTATAGCAGATAACAGGTCAACTCAGGTTGATAACAATATCCAAAATGGCTACTGTCCATTATAATAAGACTAGCATATTGACCCGTGGCGAGCACATTTTGAGGGAGTTAGTTTGTCTAGAATATTCTTTGGTAGAGGGTCTGTTGCTTTATTGATGAGTAAGGCTTCAAGCCCTAACTAAGGAGGAGATAGGGCAGAGAGTCCGGTCCACCGTCGCTGGGTACAGTCATTACATAGCAAGGTATAGCAGATAACAGGTCAACTCAGGTTGATAACAAAATCCAACATGGCTACCGTCCATTATAGTATAGATTATTTTGTCTAATGTCTTACTGAAAGCTGCTCGGTAGGCCTACTTCTGTTTTTTCGGAGGGGGGTCGGTCGGGTGGATGTTGGTTACATGCAGAAAGGCAGAAAACGTACATACCTGCATTGTGACTGAACTGCATGACTTCAGGTACAGGCATTGCCTGGTCATCAGCTCGACTTAGGCATCGATTGTGGTGGAAGAAACACGAACCCGGGCTTCGACCCGACTAAACTTTAATCGACCTGCCGGTGCTTAGCAACAATAAAAAAACTACATGTATAGGCAAATAAATGCTTTGAATTTACAGATGCTGGGGAGGGGGTATTTGAGTGTAAATTCACCATTCATTTCGCTGCGTTGAAGATTTGAAGCCAGGGTTCAAAGAGTGACCCATGCTATTACTGTACCTGACACATCTTCGTTGATATTTCCGTCCGTCGTTCACCTGGCAAAATTTTATTTACTTTCCTGGTGGAGGGAGGTTTTACTACATGTATGCTCCATGAATTTGGAAGTAACCAATGAAAATGAAAGACAATGGAACAGTTGATTGACTCTGGAAGAAAAGGCGCTATTGTTGAAATTGACGTTCTCGACTTCCAGTTGCTATGGTAACCCTTGGTCCGAACTGTAATAATTTCTTCGCGGTACCTTCTCCAAGGAAACTTTCCTGAAGGTGTCAGTATTCACATGTAAGTTGGGAATGCAGATAGCAGAAAAATTGCCAAGATATCATGGGTTCGGCCACGGCTGAGAGTAGGATTCCAGCAAGAGTACAGAATGATGCCCCATCCCCGTAACGTGCAGTCGTTATGATGACAATCACATGGGCCGGAAGGTGTGAAGATACGAGGGTAGTTTGGTTCCCGAACTCACCGCTAGGCGCAGAAGAGTTCGGTATCGGCCTCGTTTGACCTTGACCTCACACACAGAATTCTGTGTGTCTGACGTCACAGAGGATAGACTGGTTCGCGATCCCAACATAGCTCACGGTATGTTGGAACCGGGAACCAGTCTATCCTCTGTNAAAAATGGAACGAGTTTAGAATCCCCGATCAGTGCCCAAAAAAAGGTCATCGATTGACGGAATAAGCCGCATTGTACAATAGGATTTCCATTGTGTGCCGTGGAGTAACGTCACTTCCGATCGGGGGTTCTAAACTTTAGCCTTCACGAATTTTATTGTCCCCATAGACTTTTTCATACGCCAAAAAACCTACGCCTACCGTACCGGTAGCACAGTTCACCGGTCATCAGATCAGTCATGCATGTAGGCTAGGCCTATCATTGTATCCCTGTGCTAGGCCTAGTGTGCATGCAGATGACGTGTGTGCCGTGATCATACTGTGTTGGCATGCATTAGGCCTACTGTACTGTAGTCCAGCCTGACATCTCAAAGTTAAAGCAGCCCACCTGTTATTCATAAATCAGTGGTAGGCCTAACAGGAAGAGTTCAGCACAGTCACAGACGATGAATTGCTGCTAAAAAATAAGGCAATATAGCCTGGGGCTTAAGCCTTAGCTAGGCCTGCAATACAAATGGCTTCATTCATTCTGAATTTTTGTTGGCCTACGGTACGCTGCTCGCAGGCAGGCTGCAATTCATGAATTCGGCTAATACCCATCGCCATTTCACTACACGCACTCACAAAATCCCTGTTTTACAACCTAATATCGCTATACACATACATCCCCCCCCCCACACCACACACACATGGCACCATTATCAATCGGGGCATCCTGCAGATGGACTGCTAGAAGCAGGCCATCTGCAGGATGCCCATATAACAGCCTAACACAACATTAACACTTCCCTTCTTCTACTTCCAGAATGCTAGCATCCCTTCAACTCTTCATCCTACAAAAATAATACATTTACTTCCCCCAACCCCACTATCTAGTACCGGTACT
>NMRB01000439.1:0-15459 GCA_002633025.1 Notospermus geniculatus | reverse complement strand
GAGCGTGTGCTTTGTGACGGAGAACTGCTGAATATTCAACACTTGGTCGGTATGAAATACGGAAGAGCACGTGGAAGATCGAACTTGGCCAACCGAACAAAATCACTGCAAAAGTCCCTCTGTAACTTTGTCCCCCCTACAGATCCATGGGATCCGAAAGCTAGATTCTACTCAGAAACAAATGTGCTTCAAGATGGCATAGGTGCGATCACCAACAAATCCCGAATAAAAAATCACTTTTTTTAATGAAAATTCAAACTTTCACCAAAAAATCAGTTCAAAGGACAGCAAGATAATTTTGGTGTAAGAAGGTGCCAATGCAGTTGTTATCAATGGAAATAAAAAGAAAAATTGTGCCTCGCTGCTATATTAGGAAATATTGAATTTAGTAGCTGTCTATTTACTATTGACTAAGGGTGTACAAAACGTGTCATGCATATCATGGTTTTCTACACGGGAACGAGGTGCAGATGGCACATGCAGAGGGAGCGCATCTTGTGCAAGACCCCATAATAGTTGGTGTTTAGTATCAGAGGCCATTTCGAGAAAAAAGCAAAAGAAGGATTTTAGTTTAATGGAGAATGCATTACACAGTCAAACTTCGTAGGCGTATTCTGCAACACCTGTCGCTTCGAAATCGATGTGAACTGCACAAAATGTACATTGTGACCTACTTAATTCAAATATGCCCTTAACTCATTTCAACAAAATTTTCATGGAACCTCGTTTCCAGGTGCCGGGCCACCGGTGAGTTTGCTACGCGGTGACTCTGCGAGCCATCGATCGACCGACCCGTCGCGACGTCATTTAAAACTGTGAACATTGCGTCATGAAAAGTCACGTCCTCACGTTGCTTAGCGACTCATAGGAAACTCAATGTAGGCCTAAACACGGAAGTGAATATATCAACGCTGGTTTTGACGTTTGACAGCTGACTGAGTGTCTCATCGTATTGAATAAAATTCCCCCAAACCCTGATAAAATGGTGCAAACTTGCATTGTCAGCTGGTGCAAAGTCACGTGCTGCCAAGGGAAATATGGCATAGAATTCCAGATGAATACGAGTTTCCCTCAAAAGAGCGCGGTGGTTGCAAGCCCTCAACCCGAACGTAACGACCGTTAGGCCTACATGGGTGTCGTGTTTGCTCACTGCATTTTGTATCAGGTAGGTAATGTTAAGGAAATATCTTTATAGAAGTGCTAAGTTTAACCCCGAGGCATCATATTTGGCTATGTCAGTTAGCAATAATATGATGGAACACCTGTAGCCCCCCCCCGCGCCATAACTAATTTAATTTCTGCGTAGGCCTAGAAGATGCAGACCTGGGCTGGGTTGCACAAAACTTATGTTAGCGCTAACTTGGTGTTAAGCATTTGTCTCAGCCACTGCCAACAGACCAGCCAATGAAAAGGTGGGTTAACGGCACGTGACGTTCCCGCTAAATAAAATGGCCGCGCCCCATTGAGGTATTTTCATCGATTCACACATTGGCGAGAAATTGGAACTGTCGACTGATTTTTGTGTAAAGCTTGGCTGGAAAAAAAGAGAAAAACTCACCTGCAGTAGCAGGTGTGACATTACGTCATAACGTCAAACTCCAACAGGACCAATGCTCTCGCCAAGGCAGATTTTGCCCCACACACCGGTATCCCAAGAAAATGACAGTGGAGAGTTGCAACTTGAAGAGAGATGCCTTCATGATGTGTGTTCGCCGGACTTCAAAAATCGTGACAAGCATGATGAAGCACAAGGTGTGGGCACGGCCATTTATTTGGCGAGAAAATCACGTGCCGTGAACCCACCTTTTCATTGGTTGGTCTGATGGCAGTGGCTGAGACAAATGCTCACGACCCCCGCACACGTTGCAAATTTGGCCACGCGTGGCAGAAAATATCAAGCATGCCAGATATTGGGCGCGACGTGACGTGACGCAGGAAAATGCACAAAATTTGCCAGCACACGGTGCGAATCTTGCTGAGCAAAGTTCCACGTGTAGAACTTTGCTGAGCAAGATGCGCACCGTGTGCGGGGGGGGGGCTTAACTCTCTCAGAACGTGAGGAAATTGACGAGGAAGGCTTATCCCTCCGTTGGGAACGAGATGATGGAGGTCTTCTCCAGGGATCAGTTTATAGATGCGCTGACTGACAATAATCAGAGGTGGTTCGTAAAACAGTCTAGGCCGGCCAACCTGTATGATGCCGAAAGAACCGCCGTCGAATACGAAGCGTTTCAGCAGGCGTCGGGGACGACAACTCAAGTGCGAGCGGTGACGGCAGATGAAAACAAGCCCACTACCGGTGCGACAAACAGGATGAATGAGGAATTGATAAGTTCGATCAGGGAATTGACACAGGCGGTGAAAGAACTGCAGAAGTCTAAGCCGACCACGGCTCCAACTGAAAATGGTAATGGAAATAAGAATAAATGGAGCAAGAAACCACGTCCTCCGGTGGAATGCTACAATTGCCACGAGAAGGGACATATTAAGAAGAACTGCCCTAAGTTGCCGGAAAACTCGGACAAGCCGGCTTTGACGGCCGAAAGTCGGCTGACCGAGTAGAGGATAGGCCAGCTGTAGAGAGAGCGATGGGGACACATTTTCTTGGTGATAAAGGCAGAGGCCTTTATGCCTATGGAAAACTGCAAGGTGTTCAGTGAAGGTTTCTTGTAGATTCTGGGGCGACAGTATCCATTGTCCATCCGAGGATGGTAGAGAAGATGGAGGAGTCTAACAGACCGTTTCTGGAGGAAGTAGTTGGAACTATGACGGCGGCAAATAGGACGCAGATATCATTTGCGGGGAAGTCAACGTTCAAGTTAAACTTCACGGACGTCCAGATGGAACAGTCGATGTGGGTAGCTGAGGTAGATGAAGATGCTATCCTGGGGTTATAGACTGGTTTGATTTCCAGAAAATATGACTGCATGAGGCATTTTTGAGGAAAAGCAAACAAATAGGTTGTTCTGAATGGAAATTTTGTGCTGAATATGAATCTTGTTTGTGTTTCCCAAAATTGCCTAATTAGGTCATTAATTAAGGTCAAAGGTTAATTAAGGGTAAATTTCATATTTTCACAAAAAATGNAACAAACGCCTGCAGAGCTTGAAATTCAGTTCAGGTATGTAGATAAGATGATAGAGATTGCATTTGGACAGGTCATTTCAAAATGACGCATTTTTGAAATCAGACGTGCTAAAGTCTCCTATCTTCGGGTGGCCTCGGTTAGCCGCGATTGTTGTTGTAATCTCCACAAGTAAACCATTGTAAACGTTGACTTCAACTGCCCCGTGATATCACGCTGCAGCGCGACCACGATTCCCACTACGCTCAGCGAGCAGTTGTGCGGTTGCGCCACATTCGATCCACTTCCTTTTTCCACCACGGAAGTCACGGTAAAGCGTTAATCACGGTACCGCGTGACGGCCCAGTCTGGTGAGGAGGGAAACAATAAGAAAAACACAGAAATACGGAGAACACTGATCATAGTCTAGGCAAGAAATCCCAAAATGTGCTTATTTCAGCCGCATGAGGCATTTTTGAGGAAAAGCAAACAAATAGGTTGTTCTGAATGGAAATTTTGTGCTGAATATGAATATCTTGTTTGTGTTTCCCAAAATTGCCTAATTAGGTCATTAATTAAGGTTAAAGGTTAATTAAGGGTAAATTTCATATTTTCACAAAAAAATGATTTATTTCACCCCCTGAATACAATGGCATAAAGAATTTTGCAATATATTTCAGAGTAAACCACACAGAGCCTGTCAAATTGTGAAATTTAATGGAAAATGTAAAGGAATTCTTCACTTCTTTTGGGAATATCTCCTTAACTATTCGACTTTTTCTATTTTGGTATGCATACTGTTTTTAACAATTGAATGCATCATTGAGAATGATTCTCTGTTTTCTAATCATTGTTTTAAATCTGAGGGACAGAAGTATGGTATTTGGTTGCATAATTTGTATTAATTAGCACGGCATATTACCGAGCTAATCACTAATTAGACCCAATAGCCAGTTAATGCAATCCTCAATTCATAGGATTCATAGTCCGCGGGCTAGGAGGCGTCCACATGCCCCCCCTCCCATGACCAAACCTTTTTGGTATTTTCTTATTTCCTGTGGTGTACCCTTTGTGAAAATGTATGTTAACATTAAAAATTTTGGGTCTCATGTTACCATAGCAACGGGTTTTTGACCATACCCATAGGAAAACTAAATTAGCCCATAACTTTGCTATTACTTAGTCAAATTCAATAAATTTGGTATCAACAGACAGGTTTTTATTTACTCTCTCATTTAGGAATGTTAAATCCACTTTTTCATGGTATCTGATCTTGTAAGGGGTCAAAATTGATGAAATTTAAAATGTAGTTATTGGACCATGAGACATGACTGGGAAAGATGGCTATTTCTTAATTTTTTTCAGCGTAGTGCTGACAACTAAATATCTCCTTCTGTTTTATATGAAGATGGACATGCTGAACACATTTCCAAGATGGCCACCCTTTTTAGGGGGCCTAAGGCCCAAGGGATTCACAGTAGGGGGAAAATTCTGATGTCTTCAAACCATATCAACATGGGTATCAAATTAAAGGTCTCAGTGAGTACAGGAACATGGCATGGGTTTCATTCCCCAAAATGTTCACTGCAAGCCTTGAGGGGGTCAAAAAAGGGCCACAAACCTGCCATTTGACCCCTTCCCACAAGTTCGACGGGGCTGCAGGTGGATGAAAATAACTTATTTCAACATTGCTCTCATAGAGATCCGAAATGATACCCATCAGGACAAACTTTGGGTAACAGTTTTCTTGATCATGTTGATCCAAAAAAGGGTCCAAATTCAGGATATTGCCTTGGATTGCTATAGAGGGCACAGGTGAATTTTTCCAACACACCAAATATGGAATCATCAACTTCCCAGAAGTCCCCAAGCTTAACATCAAATGCTTCCTGGTATTACTGTCGTTTTTCCAGAAGCTTTATGCCCTTCACTTTACCCTTGCACTTGTGCTGTCGCATCTGGTAACGCATGTAAGCTAAGTAAGTGTAGCAGAATACATCTTTTGCCCCAGTGATTTAGCCAACCCTGTATTGTTAATGCTACAATTTTTGCTGGCTACATGGAGCACTGATTCTCATGCAGAGATTCTGAATGGCCATGAAGTAATCCTCATATATGACCTGTGACAGCAAGATGAGTCGGAATGCGCACAGAACTTAGAAAACCCAAGGTGCGCCAACGGATTGTTGATTTCAGGACTGTCTGCCCATTGTGAAATTTGACTTTGTCCATTTCTGTAATTGTTTTCTTGTGTCATCTTGGTGCTTGTTTCTGGCGGATTCAATTCATTTTGCCGTCACAGATCATTATATTATAGTGAAGGCCAAGCATATCAGTGTTGACGTCTGGTGGGAAGCAGGCAACTTGCCAGGAAATCAAATCCCTCAGTTCACCCCAAGAGGAAACAGATTCTCGGGTTATTCTCTACTGCCTCTATGCGAAGGATAAGGGGTACAAGTTTGTTTGTGTTCGAAGCCCTGACACAGACATATTGTTTATTCTCCTTCATTACTAATCGCAACTCAAGGAAATAAACATTCTCTTCGAAACAGGCAAGGATAAAAATGTTGCATTGATATTACAGGGTTGGCAAAATCACCTGGGACAAAAGCTGTATTCTCCTCTGCTTAGCTTACATGCGGTTTTACTGGAGGCGACAGCACAAGCCCATTTAAGGACACAAGGGTAAAGTCGTACGAGGAAGCATTTGCTACGCTGGGGGACTCCTGGGATGTTGATGATTCCATATTTGGTGTGTTGGAAAAATTCACCTGTGCCCTCTATAGCAATCCAAGGCAATATCCTGAATTTGGACCCTTTTTTTGGATCAACATGATCAAGAAAACTGTTACCCAAAGGGTGTCATGATGGGTATCATTTCGGAGCTCTATGAGAGCAATGTTGAAATAAGTTATGTTCATCCACCTGCAGGCCCGTCGAACTTGTGGGAAGGGGTCAAATGGCAGGTTTGTGGCCCTTTTTGACCCCCTCAAGGGTTGCAGTGTACATTTGAGGGAATGTAACCCATGCCATGTTGTTGTACTCACTGAGACCTTTAATTTGATACCCATGTTGATATGATTTGAAGACATCAGAATCCCCCCCTACTGTGAATCCCTTGGGCCTTAGGCCCCCTAAAAAGGGTGGCCGTCTTGGAAATGTGTTCAGCATGTCCATCTTCATATAAAACAGGAGGAAATGTTTAGTTGTCAGCACTACGCTGAAAAAAAGTAAGAAATAGCCATCTTTCCCAGTCATGTCTCATGGTCCAATAACTACATTTTAAATTTCATCAATTTTGACCCCTTACAAGGTTAGAAACCAGGAAAAAATGGATTTAACATTCCTAAATGAGAGAGTAAATGAAAACCTGTCTGTTGATACCAAATTTATTGAATTTGATTAAGTAATAGCAAAGTTATGGGCTAATTTAGTTTTCCTATGGGTGTGGTCAAAACCCCGTTGCTATGGTAACATGAGACCCAAAATTTTTAATGTTAAAATACATTTTCACAAAGGGTACACCACAGGGAATAAGAAAATACCAAAAAGGTTTGGTCATGGGGGGGGGGTGCATGTGGACCCCTCCTAGCCCGCGGACTATAAGGATTATTGAGGACTGCATTAACTGGATATTGGGTCTAATTAGTAATTAGCACGGTAATTTACTGTGCTAATTAATACAAATTATGCAACCAAATACCATACTTCTGTCCCTGAAATTTAAAACAATGATTAGAAAACAGAGAATTCATCTCAATGATGCATTCAATTGTGAAAAACAATGTGCATACCAAAATAGAAAAAGTCGAATAGTTAAGGAGATATTCCCAAAAGAAGTGAAAAATTCCTTTACATTTTCCATTAAATTTCACAATTTGACAGGCTCTGTGTGGTTTACTCTGTAATATATTGCACAGTTCTTTATGCCATTGTATTCAGGGGGTGAAATAAATCATTTTTTGTGAAAATATGAAATTTACCCTTAATTAAACTTTGACCTTAATTAATGACCTAATTAGGCAATTTTGGGAAACACAAACAAGATATTCATATTCAGCACAAAATTTCCATTCAGAACAACCTATTTGTTTGCTTTTCCTCAAAAATGCCTCATGCAGTCATATTTTCTGGAAATCAAACCAGTCTATCAACGTTACACCGGCACTCGCCAACCGGTCTAGTCTACCACGGCGGGTGACGGCGTCAGAAGTATAAATCCACCTTAAAGTGTGACTAGTGCGTTCCAACATGACCAACAAGGGCTGACATAGACGCCGACGATAACGCTTATCCCCATTCTCTGTTGGTATTAGCGTTGGCATCTGCGTTACTGTCAGCTGTCACGTTAATGACTGTATCAAGTGCATATTTGTTACTCACGAATTGTGATCGGACGTTTAAATGCTATTTAGAAGGAATCACTTCGGACCGCATATTGTGGTATCGCAGACAGGAAACTAAGTCAGTCATGTGTGTAGATCGTATTTTCTGTGTTGCGACGAGGCCAAAAAATGATATGCATTCCACGCGATGCACTGAGGCAAGATTGAAGACATCAAAGGTTGAAACATCCATGTCAGCCGATGAGCTGCAAAACACTACAAGGTCATTATGAATACCTACGTGTGTACGTAACCTCATGGTAGGTTGAGATGGGGATTTTGCTGTATGTATCTGTATATAATGCTCCTCATACTAGGGTGACTTACTTGACATTGGCCATGATGCTGGGGTACTGGGGTGTTGACGGCCATTCAAGCATCCGCCTTGGATTCTCGGGAACGTTTGGCGAGCCAGCTGAGAACTGACATCTGAAAGTCCTAAAAACATTCATCGGTCATTGCATCAACCTGCAGCATGATTGATTCAAAGAATTTGATTCGAGGTGATTTCAGTTTTTCTTCCATACGTTGGGTCAAAATTCGGTACACAGCCTAAAGCGTAACGTTACGTCGGCTCGTGCATCATCAGTAGCCTTCCTTTTTGAAGCTTTAGTTTTTTTAACTCTGTTTGTGGGGAATCTTCTTGGATGCCATCTGTGGAGCCGAGCTTTCCCTGTTGATCTACTGGGATACAGTTGATCGAGCCGTGTTTTCGCCCTCGTCATCAATGGTATCAAAAATGCCCGATTCATCAATGGCCTGTTGCAATATAGTCTCGTCACCGTCAGAACCGTCATGCTGATGGTCGTCCTTCTCCTCCAGATTGGATGTAGTGTTCCTCTTCTCTTTCACCACTTACAGAAATCTCATCGATGCCTCGGAATTTCCAGGGCTTGTCATCACTTTGACCGCTACCAGATTTCTTATTTTTTCGTCGACACGTGGCATTGCTGAAACCCCAGTTGATCGCCACCCAAGTTTGTTTCACGTTCACTCCTGAAAATGAAAAGAAACGCGATATTAAAGTAGTATTTTTTAACTGTTTTATTTACAGTCATCTTGCCACGGGATCCTCATTCGCTGCGCTGCCAGGACCTTTTCATATGGCGAAAAACACAATCGCTCATCATGTAGGCCTATATGAAACTTGTCAGAAGCTATGGACAGTAGCCTACTTCAGCCACTGGAGATGCCAAAACCATCGGAAGACGACTGGAAACGAATAGCCAACGTTTCGGCGACGTGTGGGATTATCCTTATACCATTGGAGCACTAGATGAGAAACACAATGGATCCAATTACAAAGGGTCTCCCAGTATTGTGCTCCTAGCATTAAGTGATGCAGACTCTTGCTTTACCCTGGTGGTTGTGGTCAGTATGGAAGGGTTTGTGATGCTGGTGTGTATCAGAATTCAGTTATATCTGAACTTTTGCAAAGACAACAGCTTAACATTCCCAAGGAGTATTTCAAAGTAAACACTTCCAATGAACAGATTCCGTCCTTGACTGTCGGTGATGAAGCTTTTTCTTTGAAGAGCTACTTGATGCGCCCTTTTGCAGCCTTGACTCTGAATGATCACCGACGCAACCACAACTATAGACATTCCAGAGCCCGACGTGCTGTCGAGTGCAGCTTTGGCATTTTGGCTAAAAAAATTTAGAAGTCTTTCAGCGTCCTATCCGCCTTCAGCCGGACAAAGCAGTTGTGCAGAACAGTCGCCGCATTTGTAACTACAATATGTCCGAAGATGGGACAGCCAAATGAAAGACCGCACATAAACTGCCAGGTATGAGATATTCCAGGGATGGTTTCATCAGTCTTCGACCTCTTCGTGGCTGCTAGATATCCTGACGATGCAGTTGGACTGAGAAATGCTATCACTGAATTTGGTGAATTTTTACTGCTACACCTGTATTATGAAAATACCTTGTTAGATTTCCACTACCCGCGTGTCATAGGCCTAAGTAACGGATATCGGATATCGTGTAGCTCTATGTGAACTCAGCATTAGGCTGCCATCACAAAGAACTACGTACACGCTACACGTATACGCCTGTTAACAAAGGTTTCACAAAGCGTGAAGCCTCTGTTAACAGGTGTGTACATGTACCGTACCGGTAGAGTTCTATGTGATTTCAGCCTAACACATGAGGCCAGGATATGCGGATGAGATCTGCGTAGATCTTACAAATGGTAGGCCAGGATCGGCCGTAGAATGGTAGCCAGACTTTTCCCCACCCTCTCTGGTTTGCCCAATCGAAAATGCATTTTGCGCGTCTCATCTTTGATTGACGATAAGGAACTATAAAAAACAGCAGCGTCCGTAGTTCATCACTTGTTATATCTGACGACCCTGGCTTTAGGAGGTCGATCGTTTTCCACCTTTCTTGGCCTATAAATCAGCTCTCCGTGATCACTGGCAAAGACGACAGGAGGTTCATTTGTATATTGTGAAAGAATAGTAAGTGCACCGAATGCAATTCGTTAATGTCTTTTCATCTTCCAATCAGCATGCCAGGTCTCTATCATATAAACTTCATAAAGGAGGGGAATTTTGCATGCTGTGTCTGTTAACATGGAATCATACTCAATACTACTGCATCCCTGGATAGAACCACGGCCTGGCTCATTTCAGTTTCGCACCAAACCTGTTTGAAGACCGTCACATTTGTTACTGCGTACATTTTCCGTTTGTCTCTCTGAGTTACGGTAAATGGTTGAAATTCAAAAGTGTAAAGATTTCTTTTGTAGTCACATTGCATGTCCAACAATAAGATAATGTTATTATAATAACCGAAATGATTCCTTCTGTAAATGTGTTTGTAACCCAAATCATTCACATAATCTAGCCTAAAAATGAATCCTCTGCCTCTGATCTTAAACCAGTGTAACTCGGAAATCAACGGCGCGTTCCCCCGTTCTCTCTCGATGAAATACAATACTTCGACGAAAGCACTGTCAGCGCACGTGGTCAATCTAAGCATCTTGAACTTTCTTCCACGATTTCTTAATCTCCTTTTGATATCCGAGTATGGAATGAATAATTCTCTTACAGAATAGCCATATGTATGTATTAATGTGCTGGTTCACATGTATGTATTGTATTTTATTCTCCTCAGTTTGGGGTTTATTAATAAATAAATAAATAAATAAATAAAATAAATTTGTCCTAGTGCGTTTCCAATGCCAATGACGTCATTCCCAATTTCACCTGTGATGAAAATACCACCGGGCATTTTAAGGTGGCTTTTCAGTTTAAATTCGAGGCGCCACTTGTCGAAAATATATACAAAGACATTTCGTGGAGAAGTCAACAGACGATTTGAAAGATCAGCCGTCATTTTCACAGCCTGGCACTTTTGCTGGAAGTATATATTTGAATGTGACTTTGGAAACTCTCCCATAATATATATGTCCTATCCGATGAATACGAATATATTATATATATATATATTTATTTTATTTTATTATGAAGCATTCTTGCAAAATAAACTGAGCCAAAAGAAAACCTCAATGCAAAGCCGATGCATGCCTCAGTGGAAAGACATGTAAATTGTCGAAAAAAATTTCATCAACGGAATATGACTTTTCCTTGGTGATATAAAATAGTGACCAGTCGACTGCAACCCTGAGTTTTCTGTACGAAAACCCAAGACGATAGCCAGGCGGCAGTTTTAAACGTAACCCCTGAAATGGTGAGAACTCTTTCGGTTTGAAGATAACCTGTTGAGCCACACAGTGTATCCTCATAATGCACAGGAGAGGGGGCGTGGTGTCGCTTCGATAAGCAACAAAGAGAAATATTTGCATGTGTTGGTTCCACTTCCAGAATATTTTTCTCCTCTTTGCATTGAGTTTCACCGTTTCTTTTTTAAGTAAATCAAGTTTGTTCCCAGACATTCGGTACATACGTAATCGAATAGGATTGAGTGGTTCGAAGAGTATCAAATGGCCTTCCAACGTGACGGCATATTCAGTTTCTAGTGCAAGTTTAAGGGGTACCCACTTATCCAGTAGTATAAACGCTTGGGACCCATTGTAGTTCACAAGATTGTATCTGTAGAGCTGGGTCAGGGGTATCTTCCTACCACGTACACTTACGGCACAACCAGTAACAGCGACCCCACCCCCTAAGAGTGGGGAGCAAAAATACCCAACCACCATGTCTCTCCACTTGTTGCAAAGGTCGTCACCAGCTTGCCGAATTTGCCCAGAAAAATTCCCTGTAAGAATGTCGTACAGAAAATAATCAACAGGATAGCCCTGCCGAGGCTTTTCTAGAGTAAAGAATAGCAAATTGTGTTGGAACATATTTTCAGAGGGATGAATGCGTCCTTCTTCAGGATAGGTGTTATTAGCGACGACTGTAAGAATCCCTTTTGACGAAGTTCTAAAGACCGTCACAGTATTGATAGGTGTCGCTAGAAGTTTCCTTACTTTTATCAGATACCCCCCACCATCCTCGTAAAACCACATATCCTTACTTTCTGACTCAAACCGTGGTTCGATCGGTAGACGTTGGACTTTTGAATACACCAGAGTATGACTGTATAACTTTAAAAGTAGAAGAAAGAGTACCGTGAATGGTGTTCAAGCAACTAAATTCAGTCTCGTCAATGAAATGGTAATAAATGATCTCCAAAGTATTAAATTGCTACAGGGTAGTGCCACTTTTTCTCGACAGCCGGTGCCATTCTCCAACCCCAGTGATTAACTACCTTGTCAGCGAATGGACCCGTGGAAAGCCACGGTGGTGTAGTGGTTCGGGCCACCGATTGGCAGTCAGAGGGTCCCGGGTTCGAATCCCACTGGGCGTGAGACTTTGGGGAAGTCTCTTTGCTTCACTGGCCTCTTCCCAACCAGTTGTATAAATGGGTACAGGTCGGAAATGCTCGGATTGAAGCGCTGAATGAGCAGCTCATCGGAGTTCTGCTGAAAGGTTTCAGGATAGACTGGGGTTAAAGTGTAAAGTCGGATGACACCTCTACCGTTGTTGATATCAGACAAACCCAAACCCAAACCTCTCTTATAAACCCAAACTTTAACTTTAACTTTTTATTTACTACGAATTTTGTATGGTTGTTGCAGTTCGTATTGCTGCCGCTACGTGGCTCCCTCTACGTCGGCAATCAAAATACCGGTAAGATATCGCATACCATGCTCCTAAGGGGAAATTTTACACTTAAAGAGACTGTCTCGCCTTACAAGCTGTAATTAAAAACGTCCCTCTAAAATACTGGATGTTTTATAAAGATGTAATACTTTTGATCAAAGAAAGTGTTTGATAATCAACATCCCATTATTTAGGACATATTCCTTTACAAAGCCTACATGTACAACTTTTAATAAGCCTGACGAATGAGTATGCAAAAATAATACTATTTCTAGACGCAAGGGCCCATCGCGCCGCGTAGCGACCAATAGCGAAGCTATAGCCAAAGACTTGTCACGGGTCAGTCATTAGAAATGGACTTATAGGTGATATGCACCTAATGTTCAGATAGAATTATCGGGCGGTTGGTTCACGTTTTTAGTGACTGTGAACGTTAGATGGGTACATTACGTAGCAATATACTGACGGATTTGCCGAGGAATTGCTCTGTGGATGTTGTAAAATGTGAGTTTTGTACGATTTTTCTGAGTTGTGACGTCATTAATAATTATCATTAATATGTTGAGTATCTGGAATATATTATAAAAATTTATTCTACAGCCAACATGGCCCGCTGGCGCATGCGGTAGAGCGTGCGGCTATGAATCCGGAGCGCCGGGTTCAGTCCTTACCAGGGGCTACTTTCATGCGTCTGTTTCTCTGTTTATTCTTTTTTTTCTGAAAATTTCTAAGTCACAGGAGGAATGTCTCCCCCAGGCCTTCCATTTCCCTACCAAACTGCATAACCCTAACTGCTAATAAATACTTATCACCACAGATCTCTGTCAGCTGTCCTGCATTCATAGAGACTATTCACTAGTCTCTCTGAATGCAGGGGCCGCTGACTACCATCGACATTCCCCTCCCAGTCACCAAAAATATCAACACCCCAACTAACGTTCAAGACTACTGGATACTTCATGATAATGAAATGGTCCAAGGACCATGTGCTCACCCGTTTGGACATAACAGTGAAATGACAGAAAGATGAGCAATCTGGGTCAAGTCATTCCCAAGTTGCAGGACTTCAATGATTTTTGGGTTATGCCACCTGCCAGCCATATTGGACGTCCAATCAGGCCAAAACTTCACATGCACATAAAGGTCATCTAGAGGGAGCCACATAGCACATTTGAGCGCTTTGGGTCAAGTCGTTCCTGAGTTATAGCACATTTGATGATTTTCGGGTTACGCCACCTGGCGGCCATATTGGAAGATTAATCAGGCTGAAATTTGACGTGCTTGTAAAAGTCATCTAGAGGGAGGTAAATATCAAGTTTGAGCACTCTGGGTCAAGCCGTTCCTGAGTTCCAGGACTTGGATGATTTTCAGGTTACGCCACCTGGTGGCCATATTGGATGTCTGATCGGGCCGAAACTCGGTATTTTGGAAGGTACCCCCCTAATGCACGTTTATGCAAGATATGAAGACGCTCGGTGAAATAATGAAGAACTGTGGCAGGTTCGTTACTTTTGTAGAACTTTGACATCTGTGACCTTGAAAAGTAGGTCAAATAAAAAACCCGTTACATATGTTATGTATCCTAATTAGATATACCTATGATAAAAATTTGGAGATGATCCAGTCATTAGTTCAGGAGTTATTGCACTTTTTGTGTTTTTGGTTTTGGCCACCTGGAGGCCAAGCCAAGAATCGAATCGGACCGAAACTTGGTCTCATATGTCATCTGACCTAGAGGTACATGTATATATGTACCAAGTTTCAAAGACCAATAGCCCCAGCGGTTACGAAACGTGCCCTGCTAACGGACAACGACGGCCGACGACGACGACGGACGCACAGCGAAACCTGTAGTGTATACAAAACCAGCAATGGGCACAGCCATCTTTGATGCAATGCATTATGTCCCTAAATTAGCCAGGACTGTGTATAAGAAATGCGAAAAATTGTCAAATATTTCCTAAAATCTCTCGTAGTGCTGGTGATAGTGTTATGGACATCCAGACGTGCCACAAACGGCGTTCTCTTCGGAGGGATAAAACAAGCATTTTTCTATCAGGCCCACAAACGTTTCTCGATAAAGAAGTTTTTAAATCAGCCGACATGATACATTCTTAGCGGCGTGGTCCCAATAAGAAGGTTTTTATTTCAACCAGGCATTACTTCTAGTATGCGCGCGTCAGCAACTTCAACTTTGTTGTGAGCATACTAGTAGCTATACTTAGTAACTATGCAATGATGCCATTGCCAAATGTGTTCTTTGCTTACCAAAAAAGCTTAACATGAAAAGCTGTTTTCATGTGTACTCGGCGATGACAAAATTACGCTGTCCTAGCCCACATCAATCATTATTCATAGGCTTAATTCGGCGTATTGTGTACGAGTGACACAAGGCCTTTCACTGTGGACCACCGCACGAGGGTAATTCGAACAACCCTCGTCAAAATGGAGGATAGGACGGTCGTCGCTTCGGTAAGTTGACATCGATTTTTACCCACTTAGAGTTGGTGCACCAACTTGAAAAGTGGTGAGCATGTAAAGCAAATTGTACTGAGCATACTGAATGCACTGCATTTGCGTAGCAGCCGCTATTAGCCGAGAAAATAGCGTGAAAAGTTCAAGTTCGAGACGAGGGTAATCGGAATCGGTTGGAGAAGAAGACGATGGGTAACGCGATATAAGACGAGGGTAACCGTAGCTTGCCTGTGTGTTGATCATAGCGGTTCCCTTAATACGCCAGGTCCCTCCGCCGACACTTTGTACATGTACTTTTCACTTTCTCGATTAAGTATGGTAGGTGATGAGACTGCAAAGTTTATAAGAGTGTAACTCATTTCGCCCACATCGCTTTTCAACTTTGGCACAGCGCTGGACTTCTCACCTCTAAAAGAAGCGG
>NMRB01000438.1:340582-361825 GCA_002633025.1 Notospermus geniculatus | reverse complement strand
AGTACACTCCTTTCGCAGTGTCTTCTCACTCGTACCTATCGTTCATAGACACTGCTTACAATAGCCAGATTCCCGCCGATTTACCGCATGGTGGCAGCACTAGTCAGCGGCCAAACAGCGCGGGAAACAGCGCCGGCGTTGCTCCGTGCTTCGGCCTGTTTACACGATCAATCTGTATGAAACAGAATAATCTCGCATAGAGCGCCGTTATCCACTTTTTTAGCGATGTTTCAAATCAAAAAGGCACGAGCTAAACACTGAAAAGTGAAAAGTGACACCGCATGCTGGACACGGCGGGGGCAGCCATTGCTGTTGTTGTAGACTAGTCGTGCTACGTCATAATGCAACATTCCCATATAAAATGCTTTACGACGAGTGACCAGTCTGCCGCGGTTGTCAAGGACGCTGACAGTGAACCAATCAGAAAATGTTTCATGTATTTCGTTAGTTACGCTGGCGCCCTCTAGTTGTAAATCGGCGGGATTCTGGCTATTGTAAGCAGTGTCTATGAACGATAGGTACGAGTGAGAAGACACTGCGAAAGGAGTGTAGGTTCGTACAGGTCCTTGAAAACCTTGAAAAGTACTTGAAAAAAAGTGACCTTGAAAAGCTATGGAAAAGTACTTAAAAAATGGAATAGCTGTAAAAATTCCTGGAAAAGTCCTTGAAAAATAAAAAGACATGCACCTTTGACATGCACGTTTGAGGTTTCGTTTTCTTGTGGCCTGTTTTCCGCTAGAGATGTTCTATTTTGATATGAAAATTTGTGTATTTCTCCCTTGCTTTTCAAGAATAAAGTCCTTGAAAAATTTCCAAATCATCCTTGAAAAGTCCTTGAAAAGTACCTACTTGAAAAAAAATAGGGCCCAGGTGTACTAACCATGGTTTTTGATTTGACCTAGTTTTCAAGGTCACAGAGGTCAAAGTTCAACAAAAGTGACGAACCTGCCACAGTTTGTCATTATTTCACCGAGCAACTTCATATCGTGCATAAACATGCATTGGAGGGGTACCTTAAAAAATACCAAGTTTCGGCCCGATTGGACATCCAATACGGCCGCCAGGTGGCGTAACCTGAAAATCAAGTAAGTGCTATTACTCAGGAACGGCTTGACGCAGAGTGCTTAAATTTGATATTTACCTCCACCTAGATGACCTTTACGTGCATGTCAAATTTCGGCCTGATTTGACTTCAAACATGGCCACCAGGTGGCGTAACCCAAAAATCATCAAAGTGCCGTAACTCAGGAACGCCTTAACCCAAAGCGCTCCAATGTGCTATGTGGCCCCCTGCAGATGACCTTTATGTGCATGTGAAGTTTCGGCCCAATCAGACATCCAATATGGCCGCCAGGTGGCGTAACCCTGATATACATATGTGACTGATGTAGGAACTAAAATTGTACTGTAATAAGGACCCGCGCCCATATAGTTTTTAGGGGGCGAGGGGGTAGCTAGGGGTCGGGTGAGGGTGAGGGTTAGGGTTAGGGCTAGAAGTGAGGGGTTAGGTCCATATATGGATAATATTGTACGAACTGTATGAACAAAAATTCCTATCGCCGGCAGCTGGCCCAGTAGCCTAGTGGGTACAGCGTAGGGCTAGCAACCAAGAATCCATGGGTTCGAGCCCCGGTTTGGGCATGGTTTTTTCTCATCCTTTTAATTTCATCAGCAAAACATTTTACAGAACTGTATAAAATATTCTAAGTCCGATGGCTGACGAGCTGGGGCTAGCCTCATGTGTGAAGTTCCAGCCCGATCGGACATCCAATATGGCCGCCAGGTGGCATAACCCAAAAATCATCAAAGTCTTTTCTGGGAATGACTTGCCCCAGATTGCTCATAACTGATATGTACATGTACCTCCCTCTGTCATTAGACTATTATGTCCAACCCAGTGAGCACATGGTCCATGGACCATTTCATGTTGGTTTTTAGCTCAGCTGACCAAAGGTCAGCAGAGCTAGTCAAATAACTATTCAGTGGCGTCACGCGTCAGTCCGTCACTCCAGACGTCAAACTATGCCCGACGTTTTGTAACCGTAATAGCTAGAGACTCCAAATTTCATCTGAAGGTAGCCCTGGGTGAACTCTGCTCAGAAACAAAAAATGAGTGCAATTTGGCCACTATTAGGCTCTCCAGGGGCATTTCACATAAAACGAAATATTGCAATATCTCAGCCCCTGTGATAAATATGTAGACAAAATGTGGTGGGATAGATAGGTTGATATTTCCTACATCGGGTCAAAGGGAATTAAATGTCAGATTTGTCCACCGGGGGCGCTATTCAACAAAATAAAAAAACTGGGGTATTTGAATTTCCCGCACTTTGAAGTTCCAAATTATGCATGAGTAACTCAGTGACTGGTGTCTTGTCCGACCTACATATAGTGGTAACACTGAGACTGGACTAATACAGTGTTGAACCTTACTGTCCAAAATGGCTTGTGGTAATCGACTCGACGCGACGCGACCACTCGATGACTCGATGGTTGCTAAGGAAGCTTCAAAACGCACAAATAGGTCTACGCAGGCCTCATGATGACACTACTAAATTAAAGTAGCAATAATAATAATTAAGAAAGAAAAATTGTGATGTATCGCGGCAAAAATCGTGTCTCATCGCATGTAGCCCCTATCGTATTTTTAGCTCACCCGTGAGCTTTAGTCGTCAGTCAGCGTCCGTCGTCGTCATCCGTTAGCAGGGCACGTTTCGTAACCGCTGGAGCTATTGATCTGAAACTTGGTACATATATACCTCTAGGTCAGATGACCTATGACACCAAGTTTCGGTCCGATTTGACTCTTAGCTTGGCCACCAGGTGGCAGAAACCAAAAACACAAAAAGTGCAATAACTCATGAACTAATGACTGAATCCTCTCCAAATTTTTATCATTGATGCTTCTTACGAGGATACATAACATAAGTAAGGGGTTTGATTTGACCGACTTTTCAAGGTTACAGAGGTCAAAGTTAAAAATTTAGTCATTTGGTGGCGCGTTTCGTAACTGCTTGGGCTATTGACTTGAAACTTGGTACATATACACCCCTATGTCAGATGACCTATGACACCACTTTTCGGTCCGATTCGATTCTCTGCTTGGCCACCAGGTGGCCAAAACCAAAGCTCAAAGTGCAGTAACTCCTGAACTGTAACTGGATTGTCTCCATGAGAAGAAATGAAATAGGTAACACCGTCTTTTGAATCAACTTGGTTGTATTGAGACAAGCTTTCGACCCTATCGGGCCTTCATCAGAGACCTGATGAAGGCCCGATAGGGTCGAAAGCTTGTCTCAATACAACCAAGTTGATTCAAAAGACGGTGTTACCTATTTCATTTCTTCTCATTCATTCAACGATCAACACGGCTATCTCTATAATTATTAACATGGATTGTCTCCAAATTTTTATCAGGTGCATCTAACGAGGATGCATGACCCTGGAAATTTCTATTTAACATTTGTCATTTGTTTTTCTGGTACGTTCACCCAGGTGAGCACATGGTCCATGGACCATTTCATTGTAGTTCGTGTTGTTGCCGTTGTTTAGTGGTTCCCTTTACGTCGGCAGTCAAATTACCCATCAGAGATAGAATACTACATTCCTTTAAATTATGCCGGTCACTTTCAGCAAAGCCCTGTTGTGCCTGAATTGTCCATCCAAAGTGTATGTATTTTTCATAAGACTTGTGATTATCAACTATTACATTAAATATTTTAACCAATTAGTCCTTCTTTTTGTCATTCTCTTCATTTTCTGTAAAATCCATATTGGACCCAGTCAGTTTACAATTCCACCTCCTTTAGCCTGCTTCATTACACCTACAACTGATACCTCAAGTCAACTGTCAGCTGAGCGCCAGGCCCATGGGCCTCTTGTTGAGATATTTAGGAGAAGTTGGTTTCATTTTAATTTCTGACAAGTGTGTTCATGTATATGCATACCGTATATTTTTTTAAAAATTTAAAAGGACTATTTTTTTACCGGTAATCCCTCTTTGTAATATGAGCTGTCAGCGAGTTAGACTGGTACCCGATCCTAACTATTTTACATCGGGCTTTTGCATATGTTAGGACCGGGCGTGCCTACCGCCTTCGTGCCTCTGATTGGTCGGTGCTGGCGCAGGTGGTAAGTATGTGAACTATTATGTTGATAGATTTTCTATTTTTAACATGGAAAACCCCCGGCGTGATTGGTGAATTTCCTGGGTCAAAGGTCGGTCACCTTCTTTCTGCATTCTGGTACGTCAGCCGTATTGAGAATTGAATAAATTTACATAATTTACATAAAATTTTCAAGTGACGTCACTGTCAGAATTCCTCCACAAATGGCGGCCACGACTGGTCCTACCATTCAAAAGCGACACCATCGGTAGGACCAGGTACTAGTCTATCAGCGAGTTGACCACTAGATGTCACTACGGCCCAATTCAATGCATCTAGCGGACCCAGTCATTATTGAATTGGAGTGTAGCATGGAGGTAATCTTATTTACCCTCCATGAGGGCAGAGGGACCAAACCTTAATCCCGTGACAAACAATACAGGGATAGAAGAAACGTTTGAACTACTGTAACCCATCTTCTCAAGGATGTACCCGTTCCAAGACAAGTGACCCAAATCAGTCATCCCTGTTGTTTATTGAATTGGTACATATGGCTGCTTCTTCATTGGTCTTAAAGTAACGCTGAATCGGTTAATGTCGTCCTGCGTACACCTCATTATTACCCAGGGTAATCCTTTTTGTTACCCAGGATCGTCCTGGGTACAAATAAGGTACCTTAATCTTACCCAGTTTTAAAATCTGCGCCATTTTCCACCTGCGCCCGAGGTTGTGGTACGTTATGTAGCAGCCGTGTCGCGTGCAAGCCACTTCAGTTTCGCATCAACTTTGACACCAGCTTTCAACTTGTATCTACCATTATCCCTATAGGATGGAATAGATTGCAAATACGCCTGTAAATCGCAGTCTTTAACGCGAGTTGCCATTCTGACAGCTGCTGACAATCCCGCTGACAATCACCACGTCAAAATGCACGTGTATAAATTCGTGGCGGGCTAGAATAAGATAGTACCGTACGTCGAGCGCAGGTGGAAAATGGAGCGGATTTCAAACTGGGTAATGTTAAGGTACCTTATTTATGCCCTGGATCACCCAGAATCAGAATACCCAGGGTAATAATATGAGGTGTACCCAGGCATGCCAGGACGACATTAACCAATTCAGCTAAAGTAACAGCCAAGAATGTTACAAAAATATGGAATCTAAAATGCCTCAGTTTCAGATTCCCCAGTCAGACCCCCTCTTCATGTGACAGAATGGGCGACTCTTTGACGGCATATTTTCTCCCGCGAACAATGGTTACTTCCTGTAGCAGGGTTACACTTAATTTGCCCAATGCTGTCTGTAGAGCTAATAATATTTTTTTTGGCACTCAGCTCCCAAGATATTTTTACAAATCTGTCGTCTCACTTCATGACACTTCAAATCTACTGCCAAGCATAAACTCATGACTTTTCTTAATCCTGCTACCAGACTGTATTCATTCTTTTTTCAGTCCCACCAGGCAAACCCCATATTACTGGTTTTCTCTCTGGAGCAGTTGTGGTAGGAACTCAACAGATTCTGAATCTGAAGTGTGTAGCCTCACCCCCCGGGGATACCTACGACTGGTACAAGGATAACAACAAAGTGTCAACATCGTTAACCTATGACTTCCAGGTTAAGAAGGAGAGTGCTGGAGTGTACAAGTGTGTAGCAAGGAATGGTGACTTATCTGCTACAAGCAGTGACAATACCCTTACTATATACTGTAAGTTTTGATTCAGAAAACAACTCGCTCTTTTTGTCCCTCGTTGGGAACCTCCATACCTTATGCATAATTACTATTGTTTTAACCCTCACTGGTGGTAGCAAGATTCCTTTCCCCTAGAACAAGGAAACTGTATTAATCCACTTCAATATTTATTCTTTCAGCGAAGCCTAACTCTGTGGTCGTCTCTTCTGGGAAGACATCATCACATGTTGGTGAGAAGGACAAGTTCACATGTACAGCAACAGGAGGTAACCCCACCCCGACCTTGAAGATCTACTTCAAGAGGTCAGGAGGTACACCAGAGGAGGTCACTCAAGGTCAAGAGAGGGTGATGGCTAAAGAAGACAACCAGGCTGAGTACTACTGTGAGGCTACAACCTCAGCTTGGACAATGAGATCAAGCTCAAAAACATACAGTGTTACGTGTAGGTATCTTAGCTCCTGTAGTAAAAAAAAAGTCATCTCCGAATTTCACCAGAATTCGTCTTCTGAATTTGCAACATTCGGAGACGACTTTACTTATTACTACCATTTTGTGTGTCGTTTTTTGTGCTCTACGTGTATGTTGGATATCTTTAGCTCCTGTCAACATAAATTACCCGGTAGCCAAGGCAAAATTGACAATGGCATATGTGAGGTAGTCTCAGAAAAACCCATCGGATGTTGCTGAATGATCAACAAGGGCTGTCTTATTGCCTGTGCATTGATCTGCTACTGTTTACTTACCTGTTATGAAATACATTTCAGCTATTGAAATGCACGGGTTCACCAAGGCAACACTTTCCTCAAGTGCGACATCCGACAGGTATTCCTAGACTGCCTCTCATATTCCAACTTTCATGTGTCATCTCATTTGACACCACAGTCTTGGAATTAACCGTTCCTTGTATTGGTGACAAATACTAGAGCAGGCGAGATAGGCCTATTGCTCTCTGCACAGTCAAGAGAGCTACATGTAGATAATGGCCCCATGGCATTCTTGAATCACCCAGTACAACACAATGGCTAAAATGTCTCCAACAGACTAGGCCTATATCATGATTGAAGATATTCCGTCATAAGACTTTACATTCAAAATCAATACCAGCACACAAAGACAGCCCTTAGCAAGTTTAGGCCTATATACAAATAAAAAAACTGGCTGGGTGCCCATTTAACAAAAGATGTTGTCCTCACATTGGATCTAGGTCATCTTCACCGTCTGATATTTGCCCACTTAGATAAACAAGGCCTAGGCCTACATAGAAGGTATATGGTTGTTTACCTATCCACGGTTTCTTCCTGGTCGGACAATAATATTTGAATAAGCATTACTCCTACCCAGGACAAAGACTATTCATATATAGGCCTATTTTTAGTGCTGTTTTTTTGTACCGGTATTCTTTGATATCGTCTAACTTCCCTGTCCATTATCAAACTTTTGAATAAATCACAAAGACTGGCCCAGTTACATGTAGCTTTTCTTAAAGGCATAATCACTTCTTCTGATAAAGTAGAACCTTAGCTTACATTTTGTGGCTATATCTGCCAGCAGGACACCTAAGTTCAATCCAAATTGGTCATTCCTGTTCACTTTGACCTCTGTGAGTGGGACACCTCTCAATTTGGGACAATATCTGCCAGTTTCAAAGGTGTCCTGTTGAGAATTTCCACTGCAGTATAACTAACTGACTCAGAATTCAATTAGGCCTACATGTCTGTTTCAGTTTTATTCATTTCGACCTCAGTAATCAGGACACCTTTCAACTGAGTCCGTGTCTGTCGAGGTGTCCTTTATAGGCAGGTTCCACTGGAGTAAAAAGTGTTAGCAATTTTGTTGAGAGTTTTGAGTTAGACTGTTTATAATAATGTATAATATACCATTTATGGTATCTTTTAAATAGCCAAGAGGTTCCACTGTTGCATAAAACTTGTTAATTCTGTCTGTTTCATTCTGTGTTCCCTTTGTCCCCTGAAATCTTCCAATCGAAGACAGCATATATCAGTCTTAAGGTGCCTTTTATGAAGCGGCTCCACTCGTCGACATAAATCATGTTTAGAAATTGTATCTGTGTCATCCTTTGTGTATCTCTTAAACTGTCTCGATCAAATTCAAATCAGTTTTTATATGTATTCACTAAGGCTTTAATTCATGACCGAGTTCTATGAGCCTCTTTGTGGGATCTTCTACAGGGAGGTTCCACTTCAACTGTAGCATAAACCTTGTTAAGAAATCTGTCTGTTAAATTCTGTGGTCATTTTCTCCCTGAAATCATCCAAGCGAAGACACCATTATATCAATCTAAAGCTGCCCATACACGATCAATATTATTGCACAATATGAGGATCACAATGGGCAATAATATTGTCAATCTTTCTTCTAGTTATCATGCTAGAAGCACACGACCACCCATTTGGGCCCCATATTGTGCAATAACATTGCGCCATGTATGGGCGGCTTTAAAGCCACGCTGTATTCAATTCAGAAAGTTCATACGTTCAAAGACATGAATGTGGTGTGCTGTATCACAAAATAGAGCTCTGTCCGCAGTTTTTTCAGTGTGTACTGAAAACTTGGGCTTGATTCTTTGAAGTACGTATCAGGCAAGCATTTTGGGGACCTTCACGAGGCAATGAGACCTCTATCTGCACTCTCCTTAAACTTTGAAAAGCCCGTAAGTTCAATATGAGGGGCTTTAAGGTGTCGTTTATAGAGAGGTTTCATTGTGGCATAAAACGTGCTTTAGAAATCTGTGTTATCATTTGTGTGTCTCCTAAACTCTCTCAATCAAAAATCAAATACCGCGTAATGTTATTCAGTTTTCATATGTATTGACTAGGCCGTTAACGCTTGACCGAGTTCTCCCAGCCCTGTTGATATTTTGCCCAATTATTTTGAATATAAATCATTTGATTCTTGTTTGGCTTGAAATGTTGTTCATCAAAACGGCTGCCAACTGTCAGACCCACATTCCAAAGATTATACCAGGAACGTTCTCATTTTAAAAAGGATTGAATGAATGCTTGACTGGTTTTATGATATGATTTGAGCACAAAGAATATTATGATGAAAAGGTTCTTTGATAGGATGTCCCTCTAGTGAGAATAACCTGAGACCAATGTTTAAAGTCTTGTTAGGAAGGGATTGGCATAAGTATGAATGAGATTTAGATGTGTATAATGTCACATGGAGTAGTAACTATAAGTTGTTGTGCTGAGACATTTGTATCTGTCATGTCTGTGTTGTGATGATTATGTATTTTTGCCACTATATGTAGCTTCCAAAGACACCTCCTTGTTGGAGTTGAACTGACTCAAAAGGTGTTACTCCATCATGTTGCTCTTTGTCAACCAACTCTACTAGGCCCCTACTTTGTTTAAAAGCTGGTGATGTGAAGGTATTCAAACAGGAAAACTCATGTGAATATGTAGTCAGAAAAACTGTGGCCGACTTAAACCAACAAATTTGCAGGGGACTCTCCATGGAGCTGTGTGGACCACCAAGAAGATTATATCTTCTAGAATGTTTGTAATCCGTCTGATATCTTTCCTTGTTTCTCATTTCAGTCCCCAACACCAAAGTTTTCTACGCTAACAACCCAACAGCTGCTGTCCAGGTGGGACAGGTGAAGACATTCAGGTGTGAGACAGATGAGAGTAACCCCATCACTAGTATTAAATGGTTTATTAACATTCCTTCAACAACGTTTAGTGATGTCACAACAGGGATTTCACCATCAGAGAGGAATGGTGCATATGGAGGGAAGATCAGGATCAGTGATGTAGCAATCACAGCAACCAAGGCGATGAATGGGGCAACAGTCAGATGTACATCAAACTATGATCTCACTGGACATGAGTTCACTGCTCATGCGAATATTACCGTGAACGTTAAGTGTAAGTGTAACCCTCAGATATCAATCTTCACGCTTCAGTTGTCATTACATTTTCAAAGAGGTGGAAGGTGTGGCCTCAATGAAACCTTCTGAGTTCAGGCATCTGTTCTGACAGTCTACCGGTATTTCACTGGCCGCCCCCTTTGATTGTTGTCTTAGAAATTTCATGGATTATCAGAGCTCACAATCTGGTTGGATTCAGACATAAAAATGCATTACTGTACTCATCCTCTATCAGATGGAGTGCAAATAATTTTCATGTGTGACTCTAAGTTGCTTGAACCATCCTATTAGGATGGTAGATAGTAGCTTTGAACCTGATCTAAAGAATTAGAGGCCACTGCCTGTAGCAGTGGTTCTCATTTGCAGGGGCATAGAAGCTTTAATGGCCTAGGAGGGCAAAATTGATTGAGTCTGGAGGGCAAAGCCGGAGGGGGGTCCTCTCTCAGAAAAAAATTGAAAATCTACATCCTCTCAGATGCATTTTCCCCACATCTGATGCCACAATAACTTGGCTTGAAGAGGGGAAATGAACTTATAGAGCAAAAATCTGTTTTGTCAGTGTTTGTTCTGGGGGGGGGGGGCATTTGCACCCCCACTAGCTATGCCCCTGAATTGTGAGCCAATCTAACAATAGTAGGTGCAAGGGATAACAGCCTTCGAACACAAGAGCTGAAATGTATCTCTCTGCAGTTTGAAAATAGTAGTGATGACCAATGATGATCACTCGTGAAATACGCCTACTTTGCTAGATCGGGTCACATTTGTGGTTCTCACTTGTACAGGCTCTTAAACTGAACTAGTCGTGAGTTGACATATTGTCAAATCCAAGGATGTGATTGGACCTTTTCCCACTGGCTGATAGGCAAAAATTTGATTCACAGGGTCTGCCACAGAACTGAAGATGGTTAACAAGCCAAACACCCCCATCACTGCTGGTGCTAGTGTCTCCATCAAGTGTGAGACAGACAGCAGTAACTCTGGGTCCTCCGAGACGATATCATGGTACAGGGACAACCAGCAGATCACTTCTGGTGTCCCTACAGACACACGAAAAGCCTCAGATGGTGGTACCATCTACTTCAGTCAGCTGACATTCACGGCAAGAAAAGAGGACAACCAAGCCAAGTATGAGTGTAAGACAGACCAGACCAGCTTGGAGAAAGATGTCACCATCACGGTTTATTGTAAGTTGTTACCAAACTGGATCTCTTTATAGGCCCATTAGGAGCCTGTCATTGATAGGCCCTAAGATGATCCACTGAGTCTACGATCAGTTTGCGATGAGATCAAACATGTTTGATTTGGTTCGGTGGATCAGCTTCAATGTCACGTCATTTGATCAGTTTACGACGAATTTGTGATTCGTTGATGACTGCCATCGTGAACTAATTGTAACTCGTCGGATCATCCGCATAATAACGCAATCAGGCCTACTGTATTCAGAAAAATGCTGAAGTCGCAGATCAGACATCATCAGATTGTGCCTCCCCTGGACTCCAGAGTTCAGGGGTGGGGGAATCATCATGTCATATGAATAGTGTCCCGAATGTCAATAACCGCAGTCTGAGAGGTGACATGGCTGATATGTGCAATAGTCCATCCACAACTTGCTCTATCATGTGGTGAGTACCTACAGCCGAGAGGTGACAAGTGCTGTTGTTTCCACTTGACCACTTGGTTCACCTTCCTCGTTCCAGTTCCCCCAGATGACATCCAGCTGTCCGAGACCAGCATCACTGTCAGAGAAGGAGAATCCAAGATCATCACCTGTCGTACAACATCCAGTAGCAACCCGGCCGTCTCCGTGTCGGTGAAGAAGAAATTAGGGTCTACAGAGGATGATGTCACTGCTTCATCCAGCGTGACTAATGGAGCAAATTCAGGGAAGGACGTCAGCGTGGATATCAAGCCGGACACAAACAGGAAGGGTAACGAAGCCCAGTACATCTGTACTGCCACCTATGCTTCAAAGACTACATTAAGAAAGACTGCAACAGTCAATGTCCTCTGTAAGTAACAAACTCTGTTGTATGAAAGGCTTGAATGCACAACAGGAATGTTGCTTCATGCTTTGGCAATGTCTTGGAGAGCTAATCGTCTTCTGCAAACAATTTTTTGACCAGCCGAAAATGGCTCCAGAGAGAAATCATTCAGCTGGCTGCAACAAACTTTAGGTTTCACTTATTTGATTTTGCTTCTTATGTTTTGTTTTCCTGTCTGCTTCAGTCAATCCGACAAAGATAACAATGATAGAAAAATCAGAGAAGCCGGTCATTGAGAAGAAACAATTTCAAATTGTGTGTGAGACAGACAGTGCCAACCCGGTGGTAGATATTGAGTTCTACGGAAAGAGAGCTGGGGAGAGTTTGGTGAAACTGACCTCTGGGA
This sequence comes from Notospermus geniculatus, assembly GCA_002633025.1. Taxonomy (NCBI): domain Eukaryota; kingdom Metazoa; phylum Nemertea; class Pilidiophora; order Heteronemertea; family Lineidae; genus Notospermus; species Notospermus geniculatus. Next base: position 349,742 of record NMRB01000438.1, on the reverse strand, counting down.
TATCATCTACAACAACTGATGCTCAGTACAATGGCAAGATAAGAAGAAGTACTTTGACAGTGACAGCCGGCAGGGCTGATAATCAGGCCGCGTTTGAGTGCAAGGTGAAGGGAGGTTCCATTCCAGTGGCTCAGACTACAGTCACTGTATACTGTAAGTAATGTTGAACTCGCTGTCTTCCACAGTATGAATCTTATTATATATCTACTTTGAAGTTTCTAGGATGTAATGTAAATACACATGTGTCAGGCTACCAACAACATCAATGCCAAAGGGTCCCACCTGGTATTGTCGTCTGCCACTCTGACTAGCACATCAAAAATATCTATCAGCCAAGTGGATCTGTTGATGTCTCCAATAGAAATACAGCGAAGTATGCTCCCGGCAAAGTTGTCCGCTGAGAGAGGTTCTATTTTGTACTGAATCATATAAATGATGCTGACATTACTCTTTTCAGATCCACCAAGTGTATCTCTGTCAATAAACCCTAAAACAGTGAAAGAAGGAGTTGATGTGACCTTGACCTGTGAGGCCAGTGGTGGAAATCCAACTACATATAGTTATTCATGGCAATACAACTATAAAGAAATCCAAAATGAAAAATCAAGAACTTATACAGTGAGAGCAATCAAGTACACCCAGACCGGACCTTACCGGTGTCGAGTTGAAAACTACTCACCAGGTGGTGCTGCTGATGCCACTGTGAACTTGGACATACTCTGTAAGTACACAGACATTCAACATAGCTATTGGGACCCTCACTTCACTCTGCGCATGGAGTTTTCTTGTTTATCCCCATGTTTCAAATCACAAACAGGATTTCCTTTCCTTATGTCTGTAGTGTAGGCAGCTACATCTTCTGCATAATGTAAATATATTTGATTAAAATTGTGTCATTTGTCCAGGGATTATTACCGTACCTCAGGTTTTTAAAACATTATTTTGTTGTCGTTTCAGACAAACCCAAATGGAATCCTAACTTCAGGAAAGTTGTCCGAGTAGGAAGGAAACCAAGTGAATCCATGACATTCATTCTCCATGTGATTGCCAACCCCCCTCCTACCAATGTTACTTGGCTGGACAAAGGCAACAAGCCTGCCACTGATAAAGGGTTCAGTGCATCTCAATTGAATAACATCACTTACACATTGAACAAGACGGCCATTACCATGAATGACTATGGAGACTACACAGCTAAAGTGGCGAATGAAATTGGTACTTCTGACTTCATTTTCAAGTTGCAGGAGTCCGGTAAGTAATTACATGTACCGGTACTTCAAATATTTAACATGCACCTTCTCAACCCCATGCTCCTCTGCAAATGGTCTCTATAATTGTCATCAAGTTTGATTATGGAAGCTGTGCTACCTGGGCCCATTGCGTCATTTTCAAACTTGTATCAGATGAAATCAGCCATTCCAAGCTGAAAGATGCCACTTTTCCTCTGTCTCTGATGACATCACAGGCTGCTGGGTGAAGATTTTGTATATCATACTAAAATTTGACAAGAGTTTGTTTGTTCGCGATTTTCTTCGAGACTAATGAACGGATCGCCGCCAAACTTGGTATGCAAGTGCAGATGGGCCTGGGAAGTGTCCTTACGAAGCCCAAATTTTGATATCACTTATAGTTTTCGAAATATTAAGAGATTAACGAAAATAACAATGCTGTTCAGGCCTTTTGACGTCATGATGTCACCGAGACTGCCGTCGCATCATCCGTGACATCGGCAACGTCATGTGCGGCGGAATGACGTTATTAGCCACTCGAACGGATACATCCCCACAATTTGGTTCCCGAAGCCGCCGCTAGGGCTAGAAGGCTTCGGTACTGGCTACTATCTTTCCCTCATGTCCGCCCTCCCCCCACACACACACACGGTGAACGGGTGTTGCCTAGTTTTAACAAAATGCCACCAAACCAAGTTTTCAGACAAGAAAGAAGTGGGCACAACATCTAAAAATGCAAAAATTGGTCGCGTTTCATGTATTCCCATGTCAGGCTACCATCTGTGCCAACTTTCTATCCAGGTCCACCACACACCCCTTGCTGTCTGGAGGAAGTGTCTGTCACAGCTGTTTCGGTGACGCTAACATTCAAGAGTAACTTCTCTGGTGGATCGAATCAAACGTTCACAGTTCGGGTGAAACCTGTTAGTGGCTCTGATACACGTAATGCATGGGAAGTGGAAAATATTGCAGACCCAGGCTTTTCAGAGAATGTCTACAAAAAAATTTCTGGACTGAAGAGTAACACAAATTATCAGTTTCGAGTAAAAGCAGTCAACAACAATGGTAGTAGTGGTTATGGAGAAACACTTGAGGTAAAAACTAAAGGTAAGTGTTCTTGTCCTTTAAGGTGCCTGGGGACGAGATTCCACTTGAAGAGCTTAGAGCACAAAGGGCATATGTCCATTTTTTGCACTATTGAGTGTGATATATCAGCAGAAAGCCTGAAGAGCCCTCTATTGCCTTGACATGGAATTATCCCTCTATTAGTACTCCAAATAGCAGAAAGTAAGGTTTTAATTAATTTAGAGCACAAAGGGCACAAGTCAGCACCATCGTCAAAAGGGCCGCCAACCCCTTATCTACGCCACATTTCATGGTGTTTGATGTTTTTTATCTTCTGGGATCCACGAAGTGCTGTTTCCCCATTCAAGTGTCGTATTTATGTTAATTTTGAGGCTGTAATTTGAATCTAAAATCATTTTGTGCACAAAGGGCACAATTCACACGAAATCTTTTTATTCACTTTTCTCAAAAGTGAAAAAATGGACATATGCCCTTTGTGCTCTAAGCTCTTCACTTGTCATTCTATGATGACATTTTTTAAATCGACACTTTGTCTATTTCTGCGAGAGGGTAGAGATTCTGCAATCACTTTAAAAATCTTATTTTCATGATTCTCCATTGAAGGCCTACAGTGGCCGATATCATCACTCCATACCGACTTCACAAGGACAACCAAAGAAGCTTTCTCTCAAATAATGAATTGTATTATTTCAGCGGCTCCACCTGTTGGTCTGAAAGTGGATCGCAGTGGCAATGAGATAAAAGTGTCATGGCCAGACATTGACAACGTGTACAATGATTCCAGGATTCAAATACGACAGTGTCTCCAAGATATAACATTCATTTCACAGTTGAAAGGCTGTGAAGTTGTTAATGACACAGGAGGAGAGCAGGACAGCCATACTTTTATAGTTGTGGAGAGTAAGATAAACCATTTTTACCTGGAAATTGTTGATGATGGGGATCAAGTATACTACACCAAGATCACGATACCAGAACTGACTGAACCAGTTCCTTATGCTGCAATAGGTGGCGGTGTTGGAGGCACCTTGGGTTTCCTGATCATCCTTGCCATTGTTTTGGTCGTAGTTTTTGTAATCAGAAAGAGAAGAGTTGAGAAAGGTAAGATTCTATGGCAGATGATGTCATTTCTCTCTCATACTGTAAGCCCCTGTATTTTCACACCCATACATGTTACGGTAGTATTGGAATTCACACCCAATAAAAGAGACAAAAAGGTAATGGAAAATGTAGTGAGACCAAATGTGACCCACTCCAGCAAAAGCAGGCACTTGTCACAATAGAGGGAAGGGTTAACGATTTTACAACACAATAGCTGAAATGTACGTCTTTGCAGATTTACAATAGTAGTGGAGAGCTGTGATAATAGTTGAACAAACTGATGATCACTTGCGACAAGCACCTATTTTTTTGCCAGAGCAGGTCACAACTTTCCAGGCTATCATGGTCATGTTCCATTTTCCTTGCACAAACATGCCTCTATCTAATTCAGCAGGGGCTGGGCTTCGACGGGACATCATCTGATATTCTTCTTTCTCATTTTCAGGAGAGAAAATTTTGTCTAAGTAAGTGTTCCTCATTTCTTCATGAAGGTGTCAAGAGATAAACTGTTATCTGACATTTTGCCTGAAACTCATCCAGTCTAGGTTGGATCAACATAAAAGGGGCCGAGGAAATAAGATGTTCTGCGGTATGGCTGGGATCATTCCACTATTACTGCACAGATTTGAACCAAACTTGGTATGGTAATAGTGGTGGGGCTAGGGCACCTTCTGGTACCACCCATCACTCTGTTATGTAATCCCTAGCAACAGCATAGCAACCTTATTGTTCTGCGGTGTTCCTGGGATCATTTCACTATTTCTGCACAGAATTCAATCGAACCTTGTAGGATGATAATGGGGAGGCTAAGTTGCGTCATGGTACCAGTCATTATCCAATTATGTAATCCCTAGCTACAGCATAGCAACTCCATTGTTCTGCGGTACCCCTGGGATCATTTCAATATTACTGATTAGAATTCAACCAAACCTTGTGGGATGATAATGGGGAGGCTAAGCTACGTCATTGTACCACTCATTATCCAATTATATAATCCCTAGCAACAGCATAGCAACTCCATTTTACTGTGGTATGCCTGGGATCATTTCAATATTACTGATTAGAATTCAACCAAACCTTGTAGGATGATAATGGGGAGGCTAAGCTACGTCATAGTACCACTCATTATCTAATTATGTAATCCCTAGCAACAGCATAGCAACTCCATTGTTCTGTGGTACCCCTGGGATCATTTCAATATTACTGATTAGAATTCACCCAAAGCTTGTAGGATGATAATGGGGATAGGACATGGAATGGAGCAGAACTTTCGGAATGTGAAGCTCAGGACCCTTCATTAGCAGGATTTGTGGTTGGTTGAGATGAAGGGAACGAAATATTGAGAATGCCAAAGGAACCATATTTAGGTGGATTGCTCCTGGCTGACATGGAATAGAACAATTGAAACAGGAAAAAATGCGCTGTTGCTATAGTGGATTAATATAGATATGGAAAAGATATGGTGATCCTTAAAGATATCATCATACCATGTTTCTTTGTGCAATTAGCAAAACGAACACAGCATACAGCAGAACAATGCTCTTACTAGGGTATTACATAACAGTGTGATGAGTGGTACCACAAATATTTAGCCCACCATATCATCCTACAAGGTAAATAGTTGTATTCTAATCAGTAATATTGAAATGATCGCAGGGCTACCGCACAACAATGGAGCTGCTATGCTGTGCTGTTGCTAGGGGTTACATAATTGGGTAATGAGTGATACCACGACGTAACTTAGCTTCCCCATTATCATCCTACAAGGTTTGGTTGAATTCTAATCAGTAATATTGAAATGATCCCAGGGGTACCACAGAACAATGGAGTTACTATGCTGTTGCTAGGGATTAAATAATTGGGTAATGAGTGGTACCATGGCGTAGCTTAGCCTCCCCATTATCATCCTACAAAGTTTGGTTGAATTCTAATCAGTAATATTGAAATGATCCCAGGGGTACCACAGAACAATGGAGTTGCTATGCTGTTGCTGGGGATTACATAACAGAGTGATGGGTGGTACCAGGAGGTCCCCTAGCCCCACCACTATTATCATACCAAGTTTGGTTGAAATCTGTGTAGTAATAGTGAAATGATCCCTGCCATACCACAGAACATCTTATTTCCTCGGCCCCTTTTCTGTTTGGGCCTAAAATCCTCTCTTCATGAAGTTGTCAGTTGTGGGGTAATGAAAGAGCCCTGTAGAAATGGGGCAATGCCAAAGAAGGCGATTACATTTAACTTTAGGTTCTGAGCTGGAGCCACTGATGACAGCCAGAAAGTTGTGTGTAGCAGAACGTATTGCCGGACATTGAACTCCTGACTGTCCAGAAACTGTTGTGGGGACTTTTTATTTGTCAGGGCTGAAGCCATAGCATTATTGGCCCTGGTAAGTGTGGAAGAGACCATCTCAAGCTACCCATGTTCCTCACTTGGATGGGGTCTTTTACTTGTCCTTGCAAAGGAACAAGGTACAAGGCACCATGGCTTACTGTCCCGTGCGACGGACGTGAAGAACTGGGATTGAAATCCCATGGCCTGGGCTGCATTTGAGCCAGGGACCTACTGCTTGCTGAGCGGACGTGATTACCAGGGGGGACTTGAAGAAGAGATGTAGGCGATGCACTCCATGCCAGTTTTGACAACCCCACAACTGTTCAGTGCAGAAGGACCACAATACTATAGGTAACCTGACTCTAATGTTTTTACTTTTCTTGCCAGACCTGAGAAGACAGGAGAAGTAAATCCAGCCTTCACTGATGTTCATGTTGATGATGGTGAGTGAGCACCCAAAACTAACCATCCCTCAGGACGTGAATTTCCAGGATATCAAGCCTAAGTCACACCTGGAAAGCTCATGTGGAGCACATTTTAATCTCTGCTAGAAGTTACGATCATGGAGGTTTTCTTCAACTCTGTCATCTGGCTTTCCTCAACCTTGTACCAAACCAACAATTGGTCAGTAGTAGGCCTACCGCTTAGGCTTGATCTTTCAGAATGACTTAGTGTCTTCACGGCAGTCCTCCATTTTGAAATCTGCCCAAGCCTGCTAACAAAGCCTAACCTCACATGCTTGTAATAAACTTTCCTCTCCTCCCAGGTTTGATCATGTGTTCAGCCAAATCACGCAATGACGGCCTTCGCACATCTCTCAGACTAACAATATGGTAACTGTATCCTAGTCTACTTGTTTTATGGTTAAGTTTAGTACAACCCTAGCACAAAAGATACTCAACTTATGCCAGGTTGGGGATGGAAGATCTTTTGAACTTCTAGCACTGACGTGGCCTAGGATGTTACCAAAACTAGTTCTTGAAATTTTGGCGTGTTTTGAACAGAGGGGCCAAGACTGCTGTATCAGTGTATCCAGTGAAAACTCAATGCGTGTGCTTAGCTTCAGGACTTAGCTGGTAAATAAATAGCTTTTAAATGCAGCTACATGTATTTGCTGAGTGATGCTTCCCTGTTAGTGTGTCTCTTTCCTGCTAGAAGGAGCTACCAGCTACACCTCTACTTCCAGCTTTTTTAGACGAATCAATTTCTGTGTCCCATGGTTGTGACACTTAGAACATTTTAGATCCTGAAGTGTTCATAATTTTAGTGTATTGGCTGAGAAAATATTTCTGGCTTAATACTTCTCTGTAGATGTCCAAGCAATCAGATTGTTCTCAAAGTGTTGAAATGTGAGCATTTTATTTCATCAGGCTTCAACCCATATGAAAATGAACGGATAGAGATGGCGTCATCTCCACCCAATGGAACTGGTGCGGCTGCTGGTACGTTGATAAAAACATCGCTGTCCTCATTTCTTGGTTACTATTTTAAAAGTCGGAAGTCCTGTTTATTTAAAAATGTGCTGTAGTGATAAATGACTGCAGACATTTTCATCTGTTGACAACCTCTAGAGTTGGCAGGTCATCGTCAGCTGAGCGCCAGGCCCATGGGCCTCTTGTTCATGTTTCTTTTCTTCTGTGCAGTTGTTGTACTTTAATTTTTATGCCCCCGACTTCCGAAAAAGTCGGGGGCATTATGTCGTGGCGCGTGCGTCGGTGTCGGTGTCGTCGTCGGTGTCGGTGTCGTCGTCGGTGTCGGTGTCGGTGTCCGTTAACATTTGGTTTCCGTCAATTAGCTTGAGAACGCTTTGACCGATCAACCTGAATTTTTTGGTGAGGGTTGGTCTCTATGAGGGGACGGTTCCTTTCGATGACCAGCTCCGCCGCCCATCCAAGATGGCGGCTATAGTCGCCAGCGTGAAATCCGTTTCCGTCGATTATCTTCAGAACGCTTTGACCGATCAACCTGAATTTTTTTGTGAGGGTTGGTCTCTATGAGGGGACGGTTCCTTTCGATGACCAGCTCCGCCGCCCATCCAAGATGGCGGCTATGGTGCCCAGCGTGAAATCGGTTTCCGTCGATTAACTTGAGAATGCTTTGCGCAGTCAACCTAAATTTTTTTGTGAGGGTTCGTCTCTATAAGGGGACGGTTCCTTTCGATGACCAGCGCCGCCGCCCATCCAAGATGGCGGCTATGGTGGCCATCTTGAAATTGGCTTCCGTTGATTAACTTGAGAACGCTTTGCACAATCAACCTAAATTTTTTTGTGACAGTTTGCATCTATGAGGGGAAGGTTCCTTTCGATGACCAGCTCTGCCGCCCATCCAAGATGGCAGCTATGGTGGCCATCTTGAAATCGAGTTTCCGTCAATTAATTTCAGATTGCTTCGCCCACAAACAACATACCAGTCGGGGGCATATGCCACGCTCTGCGTTGCTCTTGTTAAACCTTGGTGCTCGGACATCTCTAGTGACAATTCAGGAGAGGAGGGCGGAAAAAAATAAAAAATAAATTATTTTCAGGCTGTTTTTGTGATTCTCAAATAAAATGCGGATCTCAGAGATGTCGGAGGAAGAAATAAAGATAAATATTTATTTGAAAAAAAAATATTTATTTCCTGTCTTTAAACTAACTCACTGCGTGTAAAATCAGAGTGGAGCTTTCGCAGCTGATCATACAAATCAACTAACCAGCATGGTCACTTGAAGCAACACAGTAGAAAGAACACCGTAATTGTATTCATGGATAAGCATCATGAATCTGAAGTGGCCGCCACCATTATTCCTCATGGAGTGTTGAACTCTGGGTACGAGATTGCACCTCCGCTGCTGACTTGGACAAAAACAAAAATGTAGATTTTGGAGCTTGGATCCAAGAGGCGGCGGGCGGAATAAAAAAAATAATAAAAAATTATTTTTTTTTTCATTTTTAGTCATTTGGACATCGGCGGATCCGAGAATTTGAAGAAAAAAATATTTATTTTTTTTCAATTTCGGAAAATACACCGTCGGTGGGTCCGAGCACCAAGGTACATGTATAAAAAAAGGCTGCCCTAACAAAGGATGTGTCCGGTAGTGATGAAAGCGCGGCGGCAAAACGCGACAGTGGGTTCAGGCCTTTACCGTGTGTGTTTTTGGATATAATTTTTATTGTTGGAGTCAGTCTTACATATTCAGCATTTTTTCCCACCATATTTCGCTCAAGCCGCAACACTACGCCTAGACACAATCGGACTTGATTCAAAACAAGAGCAGGACATCGGAGCGATGTCTATGGTTTCCGATGATAAGTTTACTACTCTAGAGCTAGTTATCTGTGACCTTGACCTCTGACCTTGAGAAGTATTGCGTAACTGGAACAGGGATCCTTGATTAAACAAATAGGGGATGGTTAATGCAGGCTTCTAAT
>NMRB01000438.1:309498-340041 GCA_002633025.1 Notospermus geniculatus | reverse complement strand
CTCTCTATATATTTACTTGTTTATTACTTTCCCATCCTTCTCTCTCTTCACCAGAAGCTCAGCCGTACGCCCAGGTTGACCTTAGCAAGAAGAAAAAGAAGGGTAAGGGCAAGGGATCAGCGCCACCTGCAGGCCCGGGTAAGACCCTTCTTCCTTGAAGCCCCTCTGTATTGAATTTTGCAGCATTTTCAAAGTGTTAAGAGAATGCAGGTTGATCTTGTGATGATCCCCAAAATGCTTGCCTGATACATACGGTACTTCAAAAGAATCAAGCTGTAGTTTTCAATACACTTTGTCATCAGCGCAAGTGGAGTGTGTGTGACTTCAGCCATGATGTGATCTACACATGACGCCCTTTGTCGTCGACGTCAGCATGGTGGACCGCCGGTCAAAAGTGACGTCATAATGAGCCACTGCACAAGCTCTCTATCCAGTGTTTCATGTGGTAAACTAGAAGTCCAACATAATGCTTTATTAATCTGACAGGTGGCGCTGTGTATGCCGAGGTGCAGAAGAAGAAGGACCCAGCACCTGTCGGTACCGAATATGCTCAAGTTGATTTGAGTAAAAAGAGAGGAAAGAAGGATGCTGACCCTGCTCCAGCTGGTAGGTATCTGGATAAATGATCCTTGGTGATGCCGTAATGGCATCCTTGGCGGCCATATTGGAATTTACCTGATTTCCTGTGCTACTGAGAACACAATACCCAGTCCGTGATTTTGTTGATTTCTTATTTCAGGTGATGTCTATGCAGAAGTGAATAAGCCCAAGAAGGGACAAAAACCTGGTAAAAAGGGCTCGGATGATACGGCTGTGTACGCCAACGTCAACCAAGGGGGTGATGATAATGTGTATGAGGATGTCCGTAATGGTGGACCTTCTGGAAGTGGATACGGACAAGGGGTCGGTATAACTAGCAAACTGGTCCTTCGTCTGCAAATAGTACTAGGCTTATCTGCTATTTTGTAACCCACAGTCCTCACCACCAAGAATTGATGCCTTATACATGTATCACAAAAACATGGTCTTTGAATCTGATTGGTCTCTATTGTCCTTCCAAGGAAGAGACTCCGTTTGTGAAAACACTTGGATGGTATTTGTATTTGATTTTTCCATGGGAGCTGAAACCATGGCATTATTGGCATGTTACATGTAAGTATGAAATAGGCCATCTCAAGCTACTCATGTTCCTCACTTGGATGGGGCCTTTCACTTGCCCTTGCAAAGGCATAAGGTACAAGGCTTACTGTACCATGTGACGGACTGAAGAGCCAGGGATGATTAATCCCATACGGCCCGGGATTTGAACAGTTAGATAGTTGCAGATCTGCATTTCTCAGCTGCATTGAAATTTTCAGGAAAACGTTTTCTTAGCCTTTTACCAGCCAAAGCAACTCCAGAAATCTAAACTATACATCTGTTCCACTTTTTCAGGGGCCCCGAATCGGTGTCGATGGGACAATTTACACGATGGTCCATCTCAAACCACCGAAAAACCCTGATGTTATCCGTGGAAAAGAGACGATTGAGGAACCTTATGCTTCAGTGGATTTCTCCCGTGAAGCGCCACCACTACCAGCGCCAGACGATCCTTACGATAAAAATGATCCCGGTTTTATGGAATTAATCTAAACTTGACTCGGTCTTCAGCTCATCTTCAATGCTACACAGTTATAACTAAAGAGACAGGAGTCACAGCGGTGTAGTGACTTGTGATTAGATGAGTCATCAGGAGGCATCAGGTTTGACTACAATTATCTGCATGCGACCCTGGCAGTTTCTTTGAATTGAATCCCCTCAACCTGATGTTAAACGTTTCCATAGTGACTGACAAACATTTGTGAAGTTTGCTCTGTCTTAAAGAGAATTAGTCACAGCAGTCGAAAATGACATTAATAATAATTTCGCGGCCCACGAAAATCACGATTTCAAATTTACAAATTCGTGGCTATATTCTATGATAAGACTAGAGTTGCAGTTTACCCGTGTTCAACATGATATTCGTAGGCAGCAATGCCAAATGCGTAAATATGCTCTTGGTAGCTAGGCAATAAATTCGAGATGCAAGTAGGCCGACTATAATTTATTCAAGAGGGTGGCGTTTGATTCTCTATTCAGACACCTTGACTGTCACGACCAGCTCGCTTTAATCGAGTTCTCAACTGTAGCTAAACTTGCAGTTTGTGCTTGTAAGGAAAGTCCTTTAAGGGAACAGGCCACATCTTGATCAAGCTGGAAGCTAGGCCTATTGTGATATATGAGAAGTTGATTTAACTGTGATAAAAATGATCCTTGTTTCATGCAATTAATCTATGTAGACTTGGGTCTTGGGCTCATCTTTAATCTATGATTATTAATGAGTATTATCAAATATTAATAGGGGGTGGGGCTTATGATATGAATTTTTGGTATCGTGGTCTTGGGTATCAGATGAAGAGGGTCGGCCTGGACCCTGATTAGCATCTGTCAAGAGTTGTTGTCTATTTCCACATTCCTTGAGTTGAGATTATTAGTCCATATATCTGTGACCAGGGGCCTGTTTCATAAAGTGACTTTAAGCTAATGGTACCATTAACTCAGTTCATTTCCCATTTGGTTAAAGGTACCGGTACCTTTAGCTTAAAGTCACTTTATGAAACAGGCCCCAGATCGTTTAAACAAGAAGTCGTCTCCTGGTAGCTGTATCCTTCATGGTGATTGCTATCAAAATTCAGAGAATTAGTACGAACTCATTTTGTTTTGATATCCAAAATAAAGCACAAAAAACGCATACAGTGTGATACAATATAAATATAGTCTGGCAACATCTAAGCGCGACCCAATGGCATGCGGAAGTCAGGAAGTTGATAGTTGTTAATCACACGCGACTCTTGAATAACCGCTGCACAGCGCGAACAATCGGGGAACGACCACAAATGGTCAACAGGCAAGATTAAAAACCGCAAAGCTCTGCCACATTACACGACTTCCGCATTCCATCGGGTCGCGCTAAGGTGTTGCCGCACTATAAATCAAAGTCATTTTGTTTGGAGAGTGAGGCATTTTACATGTAACACTCCAACCCAAGTCGTGTTGATCTGTTTGAACCATGAACTGCCTGGAGACCTGTCACTATGGCAACTATCCAAGATAGCTTATTAGTTTAAAAAAGGTAAGATGAACAAGGTATTCCAGATTAAAAGTCATGTTAACTTATTACAGTTATTCGGTTTTTAGCCCGCTTGGCCCATAGGCCAAAAGGGCTTATGCTGTGCTTGGCGCCTTTAGTGGTGGTCTGTCGTGCGTGCGTTAGTGCGTGCGTGCGTGCGTGCGTGTGTCCGTAAACTTTTCCCTTGTCAGATGGATAGCGCCTTCAGTTTTTGACCGATCATTTTCATATTGCATATGGGTGTGTATGACCACAAAATCTAGGTCAAGTTCGATTTTGGGTGCGGTACGATTCCTACTTTGGCCAGTAGGGGGCGTTTTGTGAAAAAATTCAAAGGCCTGTATTTTGCGAATGGCTTGAGCTATCACGATGAAACTTTGTATGCATGTACCTCTAGCTTGTGGTGACTTGCACACGAAGTTTCGGTGCAATCTGATTCTCCACTTTGCCACTAGGGGGCCAAAACGAAAATATCAAATTTTTCCTTGTCAGATGGATAGCGCCTTCAGTTTTTGAAGGATCATTTTCATATTGCATAAAGGTGTGTATGACCAAAAAATCTAGGTCAATTTCGATTTTGGGTGCGATGCGATTCCTATTTTGGTAGATAGGGGGCGTTTTGTGAAAAACTTAAAAGGGCTATATTTTGATAATCGTTTGAGCTATTGTATTGAACCTTTGTATCTACAGTAAGCTCGAGTTTAAACCACCGGTTCATTATGTCCATAAGCACACCCATAGTAGGGCCAGTTTCACCGTAGGCCTTAACCAGCTATTCATTCCGTCACGGGGTTGTGATTGGACAGGCGATTCCAACCAGTCAGCGTAATACTTGTTATGTTTTATTCACGCCCATTTCGGATTGTGGGTGTGCTTATGGACATAATGAACCGGTGGTATTTACCTCTACATGTAGGTTGTAGTGACTTCCTGACGAAGTATTGGTGAAATCTAATTCTTGACTTTGCCGCCAGGAGGCGAAAACCAAACTCACAAAATCTGCTATGTACGCTTTGGTCACAGATATCTCAAAGATGGCTTGTATGGTATTCTGATATGGCTTATGCTTTCCACCTCTGTGCTAAAAAGCCAAGCGGGCACAGTGCCTTTGGCACTATTTTTAGTTTGAAACTAAACCTTATACTAATCAGGACATTACTGCATGCTTCAGCGACTTAGAAAGTCTCTGTATTTTCAAGGCCGAGATTTCTTTCCCGATCCTGGCGTCCATTTCGTCAGAGGGATCAGATATTTCAGTTTACATGGTCTCTACCACCGTTCTAGAATTTGTCATCAAAACTGATGGCATTGTTGGGTTTACATGATCATGTGATGTGAAAGGATCCCTCCCAGTGTCCAGTCACTGGTTTGGTACTAAATCCTAGATGTTTGTGTTCCAATATGATCTAATCTATGTGGTAACAATCCTAGGTTTGTGTTCCAATCTGATCTAATCTATGTGGTAACAATCCTAGGTTTGTGTTCCAATCTGATCTAATCTATGTGGCACCAAATCCTAGGTTTGTGTTCCAATCTGATCTAATCTATGTGGTAACAATCCTAGGTTTGTGTTCCAATCTGATCAAATCTGCGTTGATTTTACATTTCTACAAAATTGAAACCTTTCGCTGGAGTCGTATATTTTTCTATATTTATTGCAGTATTATTCATCCGAGATGAAATATTTCTTATATTTATGTACCGGTACAGAATGTTTATGTGTGTTAAAGTGTGACTTTTATTCCAGAGAAATTATAATTTTTAGAAAATAATTCTTGTTTACTTTTATGAATTTACATGGTCTTGTTGATATCATCACAAACCCCGTGGTTTGCATCGAGCAGTGCGGTTTTCACAGGGTTTTGGATAATTCTTCGATAGTTTAACAATACGTGGCCTGTTAATTATCCCAATGCCTGTGAAAACCGCTCTCTGACTGCAAACCACAGCGGAATCCACTGAAATGGAAACAGGCCTTTACTCTGGTTTTCAGTGAGTGTTCTTAAATGGGGAATCAGGATTCCCATTGTTCAAGACCAAAGCTTAGATTACTGCTTTATCACTAGGTGGCTCACCTGTCTTAGTTCCTCAGAGTACAAGTTCTTCATTGGGGTGTTCCTTTACTGCAGTAGGGGTGGAGCTAGCGGCAAAAAACGATGAGAGTCATGAACCAGGAAGCATTTTATGTTTGTAAACACCAGACCAAGTTATTGGCTGTCAGTCTTCGTCAGTTGATCAGGGAAGTTAATGCGACTGGAGCTGAGTATCCGTCCGTCTGGTATTCTGGAGCTGAGTATCCGTCCGTCTGGTATTTCTGTTTCACAAGACCCGGTCTGATTTCAACAGAAAGGTAGGGGACTGCTGGTTTTGTAGCTGGGTAGCTAGGCCTAGTGGCACCATCTTGATGTATGTCATTAGCCTACAGTAACAGACATTTGCTCTGCCACACTCGTGGTGAGGCTTTTGGTGCCAAGGCCCACTTTGTCAAAAATGAAAATGTGTAAGAAAAGCTTAAAAGGCACCTGAAACCAGTCCCTTAGGTATTTATTGGAAAGCTCCGAGTGCGTACTTTTCAATGAACACCAGGGGCATAGCTAGCTTTTATGGGCTAGGGTTGAATCTGCAGGGCAAAGGAGGAGGGGGTCTGTGGGTCTGATCCCCCAGAAAAAAATCTAATACCTACACCCTCTCAGATGCATTTCCCCACATCAGACACCACAGTAACTTTGCTTGAAGGGGGAATGACCTTTTAGAGGAAAAATTTGTTTTGTCGCTTTTTGCTATAAGACTGGAGAGTCTTATACAAGGTGATATGCAGGGGGTACGGTGATGTTCAGTAAAGAGCCAGGAGAAATAGCCTGAATGGTGATCTGACACCACTTCATTCAACAAACGATTCTTGAATTTACTGATCTGCGTACCGCTACTTCCGCTGAAATCGCAACCATATCACCTCGATCTGAAACCAGCTGACGTGACGCAATCCACAATTCAGCAATGGATGAGTCTGATGCAATGGCTTCAAAGTCACTGTCGTGGTACTCTGCGTCTCGTCATTTAGGTTCAGACTGAGGTTTTGGTTGCGGAAATGTGCAGATTTTTGTTGTTCACGTTAATTTGAGAATTGTCTATCAGAATTGTCAAAGAGTGATCTGACACCACTTCATTCAATTCGGCCCTGAACTGTTTTACCGTTATTGGTCTATATCAGTTATTAATTCCAATTTGTTGTTTCCTCTCCCAGATGATGTTATACTTTTCCATCTTCCTGGTTGTGACCACAGCAAACCTTCTTTCTATTCAGGCCCTCGGTAAGTAAATGAGACAAGATGTTTACCTCATTGTGGGTCTCCACTTGAGTCTGGAGTATGCACCTCCCGCTCCAGAGCCAAATGATCATCATTCTGTTTGACTAGAAAAGAGCGAAGTTCCTACATGCAGATAAGATAACCGCACTTGTTGGAGTGTTGACTCAGTTAACATGTTTTATTATTATGATGTCTTTTGTCGAAATTTTAACTGATATAAAGACATGTCTAATTCAGAAGATACAGGTGAAGAAAGTTGAACCTTTCATGTTCATCATTCCCGGCATTTATGCCAGTAGCCGTGCTAATGTTTCCAGTTTACAGTTCTATCAGTCTCTGTTTCAGTTCCCCCCAAGACGCCAGTGTTGTCTGGGTTTGAACCTGCTCCTATTGGATCCTACCGGGAACTGGTCTGTGATGCTGATCAACCTGGGGCTGGGACCATTACTTATAAATGGTATAAATACTCCAGCGACTGGGAAAGTACCGGTAAAGGACCTATTGGTACAAATCAGACGTACATCTTCAATCCAGTGACTGAGAAGAAAAACTTCCACCCCCAGGATACAAGATCAGTAAAAGAATTCGTCAGTGGAAAGTACTTGTGTCGAGCATCAAACTCAGCAGGAACAAGAGACAGTGGATGGGGAGATCTGTATGTTTATAAACCATGTAAGTACGTACATTCTTGTAAGTACAACCTTGTAAGTAGATTCTTCACGAATGCAGACTGTTAACAACAAGATGAAAATTAAAATGAATGAAATAAAAGAAAAAAGGAAAGTGACAAAATTAGGTGTTGTTATTGTATGATATTATGATTGTTTACATTTTCAAGCAAATATGTATTGAACTACATCCCAATGACACTGGGGTTCTGGAGATCGAGTTGACATCCATATTACCGGTATACATGTATCTTATCTATCTATCTATCTTCTATCTATATCGTAATTGACGGTGGCATGTCAATTTCGACCGCTAACTCCTCCGTGGTTTCTGATCGAAATGGCACCATTTTCACAGGGAATGTTGAGAATGACGTGGGGGTGGTCCTTTGAGGCGAGACTTTTTTTATACCTTGGTTAGCGAGCCTGCCGCTCCGTGAATTCCCGAAAAAAAATAAATAAAAATACAATTTTATTTTCGCCATTTAGCATGCCCGCCGCACTCGAAATCGCTGAAAATCGGAATTAAAAAAACGTTTTCTTTATTTTTTCCCGCCCGCCGCCGTCATGGCCGTGGATGCAAAACTGTGCAGAAGAGGGCAAATACTTCTGCAAGCTGAGGAACGCTAGGGAGGATTAGAACATCCTCCATCAGAGTACTACACAACTTGCACAATGCCAAACAAGCATACTGGCAAATCAGTGTCAATGAAATTTGGGGTAATAAGTTGGAGGCAAAGTTACTTTATTTTGAAATAAACTTTTATTTTTATTTTTCCCTCCTCTCTGCTGCTCCTACAGAAGGCTTCTGTGAAAGCTGAAAATAAAATTTTATTTTATTTTTTTTTTCCGACCGCCTATATATGGATGTCCTTGGATAAAAAAGCACGCTGACCAAGGTATAAAAAAGTCTCGCCTAAGTGGGTGGCATTATATTTTTAGCTCACTCGCTGAGCTTTTATCGTCCTGCGGCGTCCGTCGTCCGTCGTCGTCGTCGTCCGTCGTCCGTTAGCAGGGCACGTTTCGTAACCGCTGAAGCTATTGATCTGAAACTTGGTACATATATACCCCTAGGTCAGATGACCTATGACACCAAGTTTCGGTCCGATTTGATTCTTGGCTTGGCCTCCAGGTGGCCAAAACCAAAAACACAAAAAGTGCAATAACTCCTGAACTAATGACTGGATCGTCTCCAAATTTTTATCATAGGTGTATCTAATTATTAACATATATAACGGGTTTTTGATTTGACCTACTTTNNNNTACCGGTACCATACGGCGTACGTCAGTAGGCCTATAGCCTACCGGTAGGCCCTACCGGTAGCCTGTTGGCCCTATAAAAAATAAATGTGCCTACGCTTAGCCTACGCCTTGGCCTACGCCCTAGGGCTGGCTACCGTACCCGTAGGCCTCCTCTGCAATGATTGGACCTGTTAGTGTAGGCCTACCGGTAGGCCTATATGGCAAGCCGAATGTCCATTCCGGCCTAAACCATGGTTTACGATCCCTAAACCATGGTTTAGGGTCCTAAACTATGGTTTAGGGTCCTAAACTATAGTTTAGACACCGTAAACCATGGTTTGGAGAAAAATGTCCATTTTGGCAGGCCTAAACCATAGTTTAGGATCGTAAACCATGGTTTCGAGTAAACCATGGTTTAGGGGTCCTAAACTATAGTTTAGCCTAAACCACAGTTTACGAATCCAAAACTGTGATTTACAGCATCCTCTGTTTTCAATAAACTTGTGTTCACAGTAAACACGTTTCGAAAAACTGCCAATCGGCCTAAACCATGGTTTAGGGACCCTAAACTATGGTTTACTGCGAAATGTCCATTCCCAAGGCGCCGATTGTCCACTCCGATGTAAACTATGGTTTAGGAACACTAAACTGTAGTTTATTCCAAATTGGTGTATTCTGTATTCCATAAAACCCCTAATCAGAGCATCTCGTGCAAAGAACCCCGAATCGGAGCATCCCATTTACCGCGCTATTAGTTTTCCTACTTTTAACGAGATGGCGTGCTGGTTTTCCCGGCTTCACGTGGGTACAGCGACCAGTCATTGATTTTGGTGGCGCGGGCTGGAGTCACTCCCTGCTGTGGCATTGCTGGTAGTGCGTAATAAAAACACCCGGTAACATGTAAATGTGGGCTATAAAGATATAATTTGGCGTAGGTTATTCAGAATTGGCTCCTTTTGATCGGAATATAGTAGTCTAAAGCATACAGGCCCGTTTTATTTTAGCCTCCTGATATTTACCGTTCCCAGCAGGGGTGTAAGGATACTGGTTTCAGGGCAGTGAAAGAATTAGAATCATTGGAATTTATGAAACTCAAATATGATGACAACAAATGCCAATCGAGTCTGTGAAAATTTGAACCAACTCCTAAATGTAGTTTTTGAATTATTTGGCAAAATGTATGTACAGTCGATGTACAGGACGTGTACAGAAAATTAAATTGTGGACCTAGCCCGTCAATAGGCCTGATATGCAAAGAGAATATGTCACTGACATTTGTCCTCCGTGTCTCGGTCACCCACTCGTGAGTTGTGGTGACTCATGGAATGTGGAACAACAATTTAAACGGCTGTCTGTGCCAGACTATAGGCCTAGCGGTGAGATTTGGAACCAATCTTTGTCATGAATCTCGGGTAACTTCGATTATTTCTGTTCGTTTTAGCAGTGCTTCGTTGCTGAAAATAAAAACTCATTCTCATAAAGTTTTATCATTGAAGACTGCTTTTACAGAAAAACCGCCATTCCCGAGCATTGACGGAAAGAACCGAGGCAGGTGAAAGGCGCCAAAACTTTCAGACTAGTTCTATGCCGCATCACCGTAAATAAATTTTTCAGTAAACCATGGTTTAGGGAAAACTACAGTTTTCATTAACTTTGAATCACTGAATACAACAGTTTGGGGACCCTAAACCATGGTTTGGAGTAAACTATGGTTTAGGGACCCTAAACCATAGTTTACTCCATACCATGGTTTAGGAACTCCTAAACCATAGTTTACTCTAAACTATGGTTTAGAATCCCTAAACCATAGTTTACTCCAAACCATGGTTTAGTGTCCCTAAACTGTTGCATTCTGTGATTCAAAGTTTAATGAAATCTTCGGTTTTCGGCTTCGGAATCGCAATTTGCAGCATTCTGTCTTTTGATGGACATTATTTTCTGTAAACTATGGTTTAGGCTCCCTAAACCATGGTTTAGGGCTATAAACTATAGTTTACGCGTTGAAATGGACGTTTTTCTCTAAACCATGGTTTACGGTGTCCAAACTATAGTTTAGGACCCTAAACTATGGTTTAGGGTCCTAAACCATGGTTTAGGGATCGTAAACCATGGTTTAGGCCGGAATGGACATTCGGCTTGCCATATGAGGTAGCAAGAGCTAACACTCTAGGATGTCGTACTCCAACCAACTCAGTACCGTAAGATGTCACCATGGTCACATGATGAAGCTGAAATGTCATGCTCAGGCTTGGATTTGTAAAACAAATGCTGGCATCTTTAAACTGTTTCCCAATCTTAATTATTATCATTCTCTGTTCTTTCAGGTTCTCAGTACACAGTCAGTGTTTCACCATCCAAACCTGGGGTTGGAAGTACATTCACTGTCAACTGTTACATTCCTAATCCAAGTGAGTTCACTGTTACATGGACAAAGAGAAGTGATGCGTTATCTGGAGCCAATGAGGTAGCAAGAGCTAACAGTAACGGATGTCGTACTCCACCCATCTCACGCTACAGCTGGAGTAGTTGCAGTAAGCCAAGCTCCACATCAAGAACCTTCAACCTCCAGGTCACCAATGCTCAGACATCTGATTCTGGTTACTGGACTTGTGGAGATGTTGGTCTAACTTGTAAGAGTAATCCTGTGAAAACTGTTGTGCGAGGTGAGAGAATCATGACAATATCAAAATGTTTTCAACAGGGTTCCAGTGTCCTGCAGGTCCAATATTGTCCATAGAGGTGACTTTGTCTGATTGGTTATCATATTTATGTGAAAAACACAATGATTTTGTCACACTATATTATGGGCGGTATTTTCCGTCAAGATCTCAAAGAGGGATAATTCAGAGAGGGATAATCTCAAAGAGGGAATATTTCAAAGAGGGATGATCTGAAAGAGGGATAATTCAAAGAGGGATAATCTCAAAGAGGGAATATTTCAAAGAGGGATGATCTGAAAGAGGGATAATTCAAAGAGGGATAATCTCAAAGAGGGAATATTTCAAAGAGGGATAATCTCAAAGAGGGAATATTTCAAAGAGGGATAATCTCAAAGAGGGAATATTTCAAAGAGGGATAATCTCAAAGAGGGAATATTTCAAAGAGGGAATATTTCAACTCCCGCACGGCTACAAAATTTTGTCAACAAAAAGCATAATTGGGCTCTTTCGTTTATAGGGTGTGGGGGTGAAGGCATGGCCTCGTGGCCTCGAGGATTGGGCGTGTAATGAACATATAGGCCTGTGCCTAATAGTATATACATGTAATGCTTTATATAATAGACAGCTGTACACTTCGTATCGCTTCTAATGAAACCCTTATTATCATGATTGTGCTATCAGCACTGTATATACTGGTAAACCCCTTCCCCCTTGACCCCATAAAGGAGCAGCCCAGTTTGGCTAATTAACGAGGCGGGAATCCACGATCAGAACAATAGTCTACATGCAAATTCAAATTCAACTTCAAAATGAGTTTATTGATTCATATTGATTCACATTGTGCCATTGTCATGCTTTGTTTTCTTTGAACATCCTCTGTGAAATGTTCCCTCTTTGAAATACTCCCTCTTTGAAATACTCCCTCTTTGAAATACTCCCTCTTTGAAATATTCCCTCTTTGAAGTGAATAATCCCTATTTGGGATTTTCCCTCTGAGATTATCGCACTGTGAAATATTCCCTCTTTGAGATTATCCTTCTTTGAGATTATCCCTCTTTGAGATTATCCCTCTTTGAGATTATCCCTCTTTGAGATTATCCCTCTATGAAATATTCCCTCTGCTACATGTTTTCAGCCATTGCATGAGATTTGTTGCATTTTTTAGCTCACCTCTGTGAGGTGAGCTTCTCTCATGGAACCACGAAACTTTTATGGTGGGTTCCTCTGATGAGACTACATCACATAAATCCCGGGTTTTTGATTTTGACCTACTTTTCAAGGTCACAGAAGTCAAAGTTCGAAATTCACTGTTTGGTGGCACATTTCATGGCTATTTGACATAGAGTGTTGTGATTTGGTGTGAAGCTATATCTAGGCACCCTGCACAAATGCACCAAATTTCAACCCGATCGGACTTCAAATATGGCCGCCAGAAAGCCATCTTTAAAATGGACTTTGGCCCACATTTTATAAATAGAAGTAGGTAGGATGTTTTAACCTTGTCAAAATATGTATCTAGGTACCATATTAAATATATGGTAAATTTCAGTCAGATTCGACGTCAAATATGGCCGCCAGGGAGCCATCTTGAAAAATGGACTTCGACCCACACCTCATAAATAGTGGTAGCTAGGATGCTTTAACCGTGCGTAAATATGTGTCTTGGTACCGTCTACTTATACGCCAAATTTCAGTTCGATTGGACTTCAACATGGCTGCCAGGCGGCCATCTTGAAAAATTGACTTTGGCCATATCTCATCGGTAGTAAATGGGTATCCTATGTCTACAGTAAAAGTCGCCCTCATACGACAAAAAATTGCCACCACATATCCAATTCAGCAGGGAAATATCACAGGAATGGCTGAACTTTCATTGGCTGTCAGAATCAGGGTCACGTACAGGCCTGTACGTGACCCTGGGAGTCATACAGGCATCTGCCGTTTCAGCCAATCAGAATTCAGCATGTTGTTATGCGGCATAGCAACCATGTCTCCTCAGCCTCAGGCATTCAGGTCCAGCTCATTGGAGTCAAGGAAATGCTTTTACTCCAGTTTTAGAATAATTCAGTGCATTTGTACACTAGGCGTTTTACGTAGGTGAGCATTTAGGCCTATAGTCTTTATTCTGAGCGAGGGCCCGGAATCTCACTGTAGGCCTAGCCAAGTTGGGTTATTGTATTAGGCCTAGGCCTAGGCCTACCGGTACGCCGCGCCTAATGGCATGTGTGGCAATGACGTTGATTGCGGACCGGCTTATGTTTAGGTCTAGGCCTAGGCCTACATGATTCAGCCTAACTTTTGATGGCCTTGACAAAGCATAGGTTAGGCCTACTCTCCGTCAGTGCGTAGCCCAGTGCTTCCAGATATGGAGGTTTCTCTAGCTGGCTGCCTCCTCGCGTGACTGCCGTGGGAAAAGCAACACGTCCGACGTCCCGTGCATTGACATGGATCAAAGCTTTGGACATGGATGGATGTACAGGCCGACACTACGTTGACGCTGTGACGTGACGTCATGACGTCCTTCGGAACTTCCTCTGAGTCGGGGCATTCTCCCTGTATTACCCACAGGATAATTATATCATGTCATGGCTATTTCTGTATGCTCCCCGGTATCCTCCCCCTGCGGGTCTCGGGAGAATACCAACTCACGGGGGAGGATACCGGGGAGCATACAGAAATAGCCATGACATAATATCTAATTATGATGTTTCAATGTTGTCTAAACATCTATGCAAGTATCCTGTACATTCCTGCTAAAATTTCAGTCCCAACGAACGTCACGTGTGGCCACCAGGTGGCCATCTTGAAAAATAGAACTTTTGACATCTGTGACCTGGACAGGAAAGCAGTTTGTTCACAAATACCACTTGTATTGTATTGTATTGTATTCAGAAATTGTACTCCTTCTGGTTGTCATCACCTGAGTATTGTATTGTATTGTATTCAGAAATTGTACTCCTTCTGGTTGTCATCACCTGAGTTTATGTCATTGACTGATAAAGTGTTTTTCACATTGAACTGGCCAAAGGTACTTGGCTGACCTCTTGTCACAAAACTGTAATGGCATGATCACAAATAATAATGTTACACAACCCTCCGCAGCCAGTGTCATGGCTGACCAGTTTTGGCTCACACCATGAAAGAGCTATAATCTGTTTTCAAGTCAGTGTTGTGCAACACCACTACCTCTTGGTAAATGTGATCTGGTCACATTCCTGAGTTCAACTAAGTACCTTTGGCCAGTTCAATGTGAAAAACACTTTAATACTGATCAGATCAAAAAAAAAACTTTTTGGTGTGTTCAGCTTTATCTTATCTGTCATGTCTGTACTGATCCTTCAACATTCACCATGAGAGTCACAGTTTCACACTTAACCACAGACTTATCACAGAGGTGAGCACAATGGCCCTGGCCATTTCATTACCAGAATCTCAATTCAATCTTGTTTCAGTGAAACCAGGCCAACCCCAGATCACTGGTTTTCCCTCTAAACCAGTTCTGGTAGGAACTCAACTCAATCTGAAGTGTGTAGCCTCACCACCCGGGGATACCTACGACTGGTACAAGGATAACACCAAACTGACAACATCATCAAGCTATGACTTTCAGGTGAAGAAGGAGAGTGCTGGAGTTTATAAATGTGTAGCAAGAAATGCTGGAGGATCTGCTACAAGTAATGACAAGACACTTACTGTATACTGTAAGTTTATCCCAAAGTCGAACTGATCTTGGTATATAAGTTGATATGATACCCACAGGATCAGTGCCTCTTAATGGTTAGTTTACACACAGTGTTTTAATGATAGCCACAAACATGGAATAGGACATATAGATCTCAACTATGGTCTGTTCAAATTCAAAGAGAACAGTGCTGTGAAATGAGGGGTTGAGGAATTCTCTGTCAACTCTCCAAGGCCAGGTTTACATAGAGGTATACAGTACAAAGGTTTCATGGTCATGGTACGGCACAAAGGTTTCATGGTCATGAACCCTTTTATAATTAGGCCATTGTTTGCAGCGTGTCCGTTTTCTGTATACCTCTATGTAAACCGGCCTATGATAATTTCATGTGGTACACCACTGAAGCGTTATGAAAATGGAAACAGAATATGTGTGTGAGGTGGTCTAGGAAAACCCGTCGGATGTCGCATTTGAGGAAAGTGTTAATGGCCTTGGTGAACCTGCACACTTCGATAGCTGAAATGTATTTTGTAACAGGTAAACAGTAGCAGAGGCACAGGCAATCTGACAGCCCTTTTTGTTGGTCATTTAACGTCATCCGACGGGTTCTGCCTCACATTGTGATGAACTTAGTGGGAATATCTTTGGAGAGCTGAAATAAAGTATTTTCTTGGTATAAGGCAGAGTAAGTTATTGTGGACACCAGTCCATTTGTGATCAAAAATATGAATGATTTGGTGGACATCATCTGTGGGGAGTGCAACTGAGTAATAACCACTATGGATTCTTTATTTTCAATTGTAATTCTGCCTTTATGTATTCTAACCTCCGTGTAAATTGGTACAGATAAGCATCCATATATCTATTTTCCCTTGCCCTTTTGAAAAAAGTGAATGTGTACACTTTGACATTCATTCTTTCAGACAAGCCTGACTCTGTGTTCGTCTCCTCTGGGACAACATCATCACATGTAGATGAGAAGGACAAGTTCACATGTACAGCAACAGGTGGCAAGCCCACCCCGATCTTGAAGATCTATTTCAAGAGGTCAGGAGGTACACCAGTGGAGGTCACTCAAGGTCAAGAGAGGGTGATGGCTAAAGAAGACAACCAGGCTCAGTACTATTGTGAGGCTACAGTCCCTGGATATTCAGCTTTGACAATGAGATCAAGCTCAAAAACATACAGTGTTACATGTAGGTATATCATCTCCTTTAGCTCCTGTAGTAAAAGTTAAGTCGTCTCCGAATTTCACCAGAATTTGTCTTCTGAATTTGCAACATTCAGAGAGACGACTTTACTTTTACTACCATTTTGTGTGTCGTTTTTTGTGCTCTACATGTATGTTGGATATCTTTAGCTCCTGTCAACATCAATTGACCAAGGCAAAAGTTACAATGACATGTGAGGTGGTAACTAGGAAAACCTGTCGGATGTCGCTGAATGATCAACAATGGCTGTCAGATTGCCTGTGCATTGATCTGCTACTGTTTACTTACCTGTTATGAAATACATTTCAGCTATTGAAATGTGCGGGTTCACCAAGGCCATTAACACTTCCCTCAAATGCGACATCCAACAGGTATTCCTAAGACTGCCTCACATATTCCAACTTTCATGTGTCAACTCATTAGACACCTTTCTTTTCATCAGTCTTGGCAATAACCATCCCTAGTGAATCGGTGACAAATACTAGAGCAGGTGAGATAGGCCTATTGCTCTCTGCACAGTCAAGAGAGCTATGTAGATAATGGCCCCATGGCATTCTTGAATCACCCAGTACAACACAATGGCTAAAATGTCTCCAACAGACTAGGCCTATATCACAATTTAAGTTATTCCGTCACAGAACTTTTCATTCAAAATCAATACCACCACACAAAGACAGCTTTTAGCATGTTTAGGCCTACATGCAAATAAAAAAACTGGCTGGGTGCCCATTTAACAAAAGATATTGTCCTCACATTGGATCTAGGTCATCTTCACCGTCTGATATTTGCCCACTTAGATAAACAAGGCCTAGGCCTACATAGAAGGTATATGGTTGTTTACCTATCCACGGTTTCTTCCTGGTCGGACAATAATACTTGAATAAGCATTACTCATACCCAGGACAAAGACTATTCATATATAGGTCTATTTTTAGTGCTTTCAGACACACCACACAAAAAGGATTTTGTTTGTATTCTTTGATATCCTCTAACTTCCCTGTCCATTATCAAACTTTTGAATAAATCTCAAAGACTGGCCTAGTTAGGTTTTCTTAAAGGCGTAATCACTCCTTCTGATAAAATAGAACTTAGCTCACATTTTGTGGCTATACCTGCCAGCAGGACACCAAAGTTTAATCCAAATTGGTCATTCCTGTTCACTTTGACCTCTGTGAGTGGGACACCTCTCAATTTGGGACAATATCTGCCAGTTTCAAGGTGTCTTTGTAGAGAATTTCCACTGGAGTATACCTAATTCATTCAGAATTCAGGTGGGCCTATATGTCTATTTCAGTTTTAGCTGTTTTGACCTCAGTAATCAGGACACCGTTCAACTGAATCAGCATCTGTCAAGGTGTCCTTTAGAGACAGGTCCCACTGGTGCAAAAAAAGTGTTAACAATGTTGTTGAGAGTTTTGAGTTTAGACTGCTTATAATATACCATTTATGGTATGTTTTAAATACACAAGAGGTTCCACTGTTGCATAAAACTTGTTAATTCTGTCTGTTTCATTCTGTGTTCACTTTGTCCCCTGAAATCTTCCAATCGAAGACAGCATATATCATTCTTAAGGTGCCTTTTATGAAGCGGCTCCTCCCATTTCCACTGTAGCGTAAACTTTGTTAAGAAATCTGTCTGTGAAAGTTCTGTGGTCATTTTCTGCCTGAAATCATCCAAATAAAAACCACAATCAGAAAGGCTTACATTCGCCGACGTGAGTGTAGTATGCTCTGTCTGAAAATTGAGCTCTGTCTGCTGTTTTTGCAATGTGTGCTGAAAACTAGGGCTTGATTCTCTGAAGTATGTACCGGTATCAGGCAAGCATTTTGGGGACCTTCATGAGGCTATAGCCCCGTTTACACTGCCAAAAATCAAGTGAACTCGGTCCGGACCGAGTTTGGTCCGGCAAAAAAAGTGGCAGTGTAAACCTGCCAAGCGGACCCGGTCCGGACCAGAAGTGAACTGAACCGAGACCCCCAGAAGGTGGTGGTCTCGGTCCGGACCGAGTACGGTACCCCGACCAAATGTGCAGTGTAAACGTGACGCACGGCGAACTAGACCGAGTCCACTTCCCTGAGACGGTATTGAGCATGCGCGCAGTTCGTCCTTGCGTCACTCGGGTTCACTCGTGTGAATACTCGACGTGCATTCCGCGAGAGATTCTTATCTCCACTTAATGGAGAGCGACGCTTTTCCGCTGCAGTCTAAACGGTACAAATGAAGTGGACCTGGTCCGGTCCGAGTTCGGTTCACTTCAAGTGGACCGAAATGTTTGGCAATGTAAACGCGGCTTATGAGACCTCTACCTGCACTCTCCTAACACTTTGAAAATACCGTAAAATTCAATTTGGCACAGGGGCTTTAATGTGTCATTTATAGAGAGGCTTTTATTTGTAGTATAAAACTAGGGTTTGGTTCATTGAAGTATGGCAGGCAAGCATTTTGGGACCTTCACGAGGCTATGAGACCTCTACCTGCACTCTCCTTACACTTTGAAAATACTGTAAAATTCAATTTGGCAGCTAGGGGCTTTAAGGTGTCGTTATAGAGAGGCTTCATTGTACCATAAAACGTGCTTAGAAATTCTATCTGTGTCATCGTTTGTGTGTCTCCTAAACTCTCTCAATCAAAATCAAATACCGGGTAATATTATTCAGTTTTCATATGTATTGACTCGGCTTTTAATGCTTGACCGAGTTCTCCGATCCCTGTTGATATTTTACCCAATTGTTTTGCATACAAATCAATTGATTCTTGTTTGGCTTGAAATGTTGTTCATTAAAACGGCTGCCAACTGTCAGACCCACATTCCAAAGATTATAATTGAACACGAGGGAAGTTCTCTAAGAAAGAATTGAATGAATGCTTGACTGGTTTTATGATATGATTTGAGCACAAAGAATATTGTGATGAAAAGGTTCCATGATGGGATGTCCCTCTAGCGAGAATAATCTGAGACCCATGTTTAAAGTCTTGTTAGGAAGAGATTGTCATAAGTATGAATGACATTTAGATGTGTATAATGTCAGAGTAGTAACGCAAAAAGTGAAATGTCACAGAGTTGTAATGTAAAAGGTGTCAATGGCGTCTAATCCTATGGAGCAGGGTACCCAGAATTATTGAACCCGTGGGGCTTTTGTAGGGGTTTACCATGTAGCCGCCTTCTGGCGATGTTAAGATAAAGTATGCTTTCGCTGCTTTAAGAGAGAAAAGCAACGTTCTCTCTTAAAAGCAGTGAAAGCATGTACTGTCTATGATTTTATGCATTTAAGAATTGGGGGCGAAACGCACAACACAATCGCGAGTCATCAGTTCAAGCAGCAGTTGATTGAGTTGAGGCAGTGCTGCCCACACGGACGGGGCCCAATTAACAACACATTGCATAATAAGTAAATATTATTCACTGTAGCCTGGGCTATTTACAGACAATTTCCGCACAGATTACGTGGAAAATGGGAATGCCTTCGCCATACCACGATATAAGTACACCTCGCGGCCTGTGTATTTTGAACTTCACATGAGCATGAGGTACGACGGGCGATGTGTGAAACGGCCGAGCAGAATGGACTAACTTCGTTTTCGAAAAGCGCTTATCAGCTGGTTATCAGACTGGTACAGCCAGCCCCAAGCGGAGGGGTCGGGTAACCAATGTAAGGGATTATGACGCCATCAGCAACGTTACATATTCAGCGAGCGGAATGGGCTAAATTCGTTTTCGTGCAGTTTTGTCCCTGAGAATAATTCATGGGCCAGATGATGACGTCACATGTTCATCACCGGTTACCAAAAAACGCTTCAAATTCATAACTGGATCCCGTTTTGGAGTAATTTTTACATCAGTTTGCCTTACAATTATGATACACACCGATCCTGTACGATTTAAACGCCTGTCTTACTCTTGTAAACTCAGTAAAGTCTGGCAACATCTATCTTCGACCTAATGGAATGCGGAAGTCATGTAATGTGACAGAGCTTTGCGGTTTATAATCATGCCTGTCGATCACTTGTGGTCGTTCCCCGATTGTTCGCGTTGTCCACCGGTCATTCAATAGCCGCGTGTGATTAAAGGTCCGTGGAAAATCCAACGATCAATTTCTAGCTTCCGCATTCCATTAGGTCAAAGATAGATGTTGCCAGACTTTATTATCAGGTGACAAAGTTTCAGGCGGATTTTCGCTTCCAAGACCGAAATGATTGCAGTGAAACGCATACGTATTTAGCAAGCTTCGCTGATTTGCCGCTACGCGGTGGTTGGTTTCCTTGCGTCCAGTATCTAGGGTCAACAGCTCCCTGTGAGAATAATGAGTTAGCGTTAGGATAAGGATTAGGCTTTAGGGGTCAGGAGGCCAGGTATCAAGGGTTGTGGGATAGGTGCCAAGGGTTAGGATTCAGTGAACGACATTCACCCCTTCAGCAGAACTCGAGATTGGATTGTGCTGAGACATTTGTATCTGTGTTGTGACGCTTCCAAAAACACCTCCTTGTTTGTGCTGGACTGACTTGGAAGATGTTGCTCTCCATCAGCCAAATGCTGGTATTTGAAGACACTCAAACTGGAGAACTCATGTGAGTAGGCAGTCAGAAAGCTCTGGGGGGAAGGGGATTAACAGGCAGAACACAGTGGCATACCCAGCAACAAGTTTTAGGGACTCTCCATGGAGCCGTGTGCACCACGGAGAAGATTACCGGTATATCTTCTAGAATGTTTGTATTAAAAGTGTCTGATCTCTTTCCTTGTTTCTCATTTCAGTCCCCAACACCAAAGTCAGCTTCACTAACAACCCAACAGCTGTCCAGGTGGGACAGGTGAAGACATTCCAGTGTGAGACAGATGAGAGTAACCCCATCACTAGTATTAAATGGTTTAAGTATATTAGTTCATCACCATGGAGAGACATCACAACAGGGATTTCATCTTCAGAGAGGAATGGTGCATACAAAGCGAAGATCAGGATCAGTGATCTAACAATCACAGCAACCAAGGCAATGAATGGGATGGCAGTCAGGTGTAGATCAGCCTATGGTCTCACTGGACATGTAAATTCTAATACAGCTCAAGCACTTACTACCATGAAAGTCACGTGTAAGTAAACTGCTTTTATACATCAACACTTTATCTGCTTTAGCGATGTTGACAAAAGGTACTTGAGAATTTTTCATTATAATTTGGAGTATGTCTGAGTTTAAATGCCCATCCCATAATCATGAAATAGATCAAGAACTTAATTCTAAGCTTGAGAATAGATGGGTACATGTAAATGGGTTCCAAAGTGATGGATTTGTGTCCTTATCTATGCCAGTGTCACTGACAGCCTTCTTATTACCAACTCTCTTCCTACCAAACGAATTGCAAATGCATTTTGTCTGAAATGATCCCAAGATTGGGGTTTTGAGCCTGGGGCCGGTTGCACAAAACTCATGTTAGCGCTAACATGGTGTTAGCGCTAACTTTTATGTTAGATGACGTCAAAATCCATTGTCATTTTACGTCATTTAACATGACGTTAGCGCTAACATCATGTTAGCGCTAACATGAGTTTTGTGCAACCCAGCCCTGGTCTGTAGAACCAAGTTTTATTTTATTGCGTTCTGCTGTCTTTCATAACAATGATCCATGTTTTTGCGGACTCTGAAACTGAACTGTTGATTGAGTCAAGCTGAAATTTGCACCTATTCCAAGTATGAAGTCGGACACTTCTTCAATGATAATATGTGAAAATTGTATTTGTAGGGTCAGCCACAGTGCTGGAGATGGTCAACACACCAAAATCCCCCATCACTGCTGGTGGTAGTGTCTCCATCAAGTGTGAGACAGACAGCAGTAACTCTGGGTCCCCCGAGACGATATCATGGTACAGGAACAACCAGCAGATCACATCTGGTGTCACTACAGACACACGACCAGCCTCAGATGGTGGTACCATCTACATCAGTCAGCTGACATTCACGGCAAGAAAAGAGGACAACCAAGCCAAGTATGAGTGTAAGATAAACGACCAGACCAGCTTGAAGAAAGATGTCACCATCACTGTTCATTGTAAGTCATTACCACAAAGGACCTCTTTATAGGCCCTCAGGGAGCTGACATTGATAGCCCCAAGGTCCATTTGAATTATATAAAGCAATCGGCAGATTATGGCTCCCCTGGAGCTCCAGAAGTCTGGGAAGGGGGTCATTATGTCAGTGCCCCTGCATCAGTATCGTTGTAAGTGATGATCATATACATCACATGAAGAGTGTCCCCAAAGGTCAATAACTGCAATCTGAGAGGTGACACAGACTGATATATGCAATAGTCCATCCACGACTTGCTCTGTTATGTGGTGACGAGATCTGAAAGAGGATTGAACCTACAACCAAGAGATGACAAGTTCTATGTTTCCACTTGACCACTTGGTTCACCTTCCTTGTTCCAGTTCCCCCAGATGGCATCCAGCTGTCCGAGACCAGCATCACTGTCAGAGAAGGAGAATCCAAGACCATCACCTGTCGTACAACATCCAGTGGCAACCCGGCCGTCTCCGTGTTGGTGAAGAAGAAATTAGGGTCTACAGAGGATGATGTCACTGGTTCACCCAGCGTGACTGATGGAGCAAATTCAGGGAAGGACGTCAGCGTGGATATCAACCTGGACACAAACAGAAAGGATAACGGAGCCCAGTACATCTGTACTTTTACCTATGATTCAACGACTACATTTAGAAAGACTGCAACAGTCAATGTCCTCTGTAAGTAGCAAACTAATCTCGTGAACGTGATTGGCTCATTTCCGTCATTTGACCTTGTGAAAATTCGATATGTCTCCCCTTGGGCAAACATATCGCGATGTGTTGCTCGCTACCATGACTACGTAATGGGCGCCGCTTTTATCAGAGCTCACAATCTGGATGGTATCACATAAACTGCATTAGGCCTACTTAGGCCCCCTACTCATCTGCCCGGATGTAGTGCAAATTTGCATGCGCAACTCAAAGCTCCTTAAACTATCATAAAATGCTTAACAGTTCGGTTCAAATCTGACATAAAAATGCTTTAGGCCTACTGACATTAAAAGCCTTCAGCCGACCCATGAGTCCTCCAAGGCCTACCGTACCATCATCCTATCAGATGGAGTGCAAATTAGCATGTGAAACTCTAAGTTGCCTAAACTTTCCTGAGATGGTACCTTTGAAACTGATCTACAGAATCAGAGCAACTGCGTGTTGCCCCTTTCATAGCAATGGTTCTCATTTTGTGACCTGATCTAGCAAAAGTTTATGTAGGCACATGTTCCAACCGAGGAAAGGGTTAACAGTCTTACAACACACATCTGAAATGTACTTCTTCACAGGTGACCAGAGCAGCTCGATATCAGTGATAATAGCAAACTGATGACCATTGATGATCATCTGCATTTGCTAGATTGGGTCACATTTGCAGTTCTCGTTTGTGCGAGCTCTTAAACTGAACTAGCCATGAGTTGCTGAAATTTGTGTGACATTGTCAAATCTAGTAGGATGCATGATTAGACCTTTCTCCCACTGACCAATAGGCAAAACTTTTGTCCACAGGGTCTGCCACAGAACTGAAGATGGTTAACAAACCAAACACCCCCATCACTGTTGGTGGTAGTGTCTCCATCAAGTGTGAGACAGACAGCAGTAACACTGGGTCCCCTGGGACGATATCTTGGTACAGGAACAACCAGCAGATCACATCTGGTGTCACTGCAGACAAACGACAAGCCTCAGACGGTGGTACCATCTACTTCAGTCAGCTGACATTCACAGCAAGAAAAGAGGACAACCAAGCCAAGTACGAGTGTAAGATAAACGACCAGACCAGCTTCAAGAAAGATGTCACCATCACGGTTTATTGTAAGTCATTACCAAACTGGATCTCTTTATAGGTCCATTGGGAGGCTTTCCTGCCATTAGAGGCCACCACCGGTTAGTAGTCCTAAAATGTCACAGAATTTGACATCACAGAGAAGAAATGAACGTCACAACAGCATCCATAATGACGTGTACTCCATGGCTTACATCTGTGACGTCAAATTTTGTGACGTTCTAGGACCGCTGACTAGTGGCCTCGAACGGCAGTAAAGTCTCCCATTGAATAAAGCAATCAGCTGTTAGATTGTATTCAGAAAAATGCTGAAGTCGAAGATCAGATATCATCAGATAAAGCCGCCCCTCGACCTCCAGAGGTCGGGGGAGAGGAGGGGTGTAAGTGACAAAAAATTTTATGCATCATATGAAGAGTGTCCTGAATGTCAATACCCACAGTCTAAGAAGTTACAGGTACTGATAGGTGAACTGGATTGACAAAGAGATGACAAGTGCTACGTTTCCACTTGACCACTTGGTTCACCTTCCTTATTCCAGTTCCCCCAGATGGCATCCAGCTGTCCGAGACCAGCATCACTGTCAGAGAAGGAGAATCCAAGACCATCACCTGTCGTACAACATCCAGTAGCAACCCGGCCGTCTCCGTGTTGGTGAAGAAGAAATTAGGGTCTAGAGAGGTTGATGTCACTGGTTCACCCAGCGAGACTAATGGAGCAAATTCAGGGAAGGACGTCAGCGTGGATATCAAGCTGGACACAAACAGGAAGGATAACGGAGCCCAGTACATCTGTACTTTTACCTATGATTCAACGACTACATTTAGAAAGACTGCAACAGTCAACGTGCAGTGTAAGTAGCAAACTCTGTTGAAAGGTGTGGTCGAGCAACAGGAGTTTGGTCAGTGAGCAGGTCGAAATACTTACTTGTCACTTACCGTACTTGTTTTTGTCTCTCATGTTTTTTTCTCTGCTTCAGTCAACCCCACAAAGATAACAATGATAGAAAAACCACTGAAGCCAGTCAACGAGAAGAACCAGTTTCAAGTTGTGTGTGAGACCGACAGTGCCAACCCGGCCGCTGATATCGAGTTCTACAGGAAGGGAGTTGGAGAGAACTTGGTGAAACTGACCTCTGGGATAGCGTCTAAACTTACTGATGCTCAGCACAATGGCAAGATAAGAAGAAGTACTTTGACAGTGACAGCCAACAGGGCTGATAATCAGGCCATGTTTCAGTGCCAGGTGAAGGGAGGTTCCATTCCAGTGGCTCAGACAACAGTCACTGTATACTGTAAGTAATGTTGAACTCACAGTCTTCCACAGTTTCATGCATGTATATCTACCATTCTCTGAAATTTCCAGGACCGGGATGTAAAGTCAATACAAATGTGTCAGCTTACCACCAACATCAATGCTAAATGGTCCCACCTTGTTGTCTGCCACTCTGACTAGCCTATCAAAAATATCTACCGGTATGTATCAGCCAAGTGGATCTGTCGATGCTGCCAATAGAAATGCCTTTGACTACCACCAAGCTCAATGCCAAAGGGTCCCACCTGATATTGTCTTATGCCAATCTCTGACTACATCCTGAGAATCTCAGGTCATTTACAGTTGTACCCTCCATCTGAACCAAGCACAAGAAGGGGTGAGGATGGTGTGAGGATGCTCTGACTAGCACATCAAAAATATCTATCAGCCAAGTGGATCTGTCGATGTCCTCAATAGAAATGCAACCAAGTATGTTCCTGACAAAGTTGTCCACTGAGAGAGGTTCTTCTCCATGCTGAATCATATAAATGATGCTGACATTTACTCTTTTCAGTTCCACCAAG
Organism: Notospermus geniculatus; assembly: GCA_002633025.1. Classification (NCBI taxonomy): domain Eukaryota; kingdom Metazoa; phylum Nemertea; class Pilidiophora; order Heteronemertea; family Lineidae; genus Notospermus; species Notospermus geniculatus. Next base: position 314,458 of record NMRB01000438.1, on the reverse strand, counting down.
TGCATCACTGTCAATAAACCCTAAAAGAGTGAAAGAAGGAGACGATGTGACCTTGACCTGTGAGGAAAGTGGTGGGAATCCAACTACATATAGTTATTCATGGTATTACAACAATAAAGAAATCCAAAATGAAAAATCAAGAACTTATACAGTGAGAGCGATCAAGTTCACCCAGACTGGACCTTACCGGTGTCAAGTTGTCAACTACTCACCAGGTGGTGTGGCTGATGCCACTACCAACTTCGACATACTCTGTAAGTACCATGAGGTTTGTGTGTAATAGCTTCAGACCTTCTAATCATTAACATCTAGTTTTACATAAGCTGTTGGGTCAAACAGACCATTATTTTTCCTATCTCAAACATGGCTTTAAATCAATATCCTATGTCTGTAGGTGCTGGAAGAAAATCAATATAGAAATTGAAATCAACAAAGTAGGATCTGTATCTTGTCACAACAGCATTATCAAGCACATCAACCTCTGTTTTATGATTTTGCTTGATTTCCACATTATGAGTCATCTTTTTTCAGGCGTACTCTTTCTTTTTCAGACAAAGCCAAATGGAATCCTGATGTCACCAGAATTGACAAAGTAGCAGCTGAACCTGGTGACTCTGCAGAGTTGGTTGTCCATGTGATCGCCAACCCTCCTCCTACCAATGTTACATGGAGTTACATGGACAAAAACAACAAGCATGGGACTATTCAAGGTTTCATTACATCTGAATCAGGTAACACAACTTACAAATTGAGCAAGGAGGCCATTGCCCAGCAGGATTACGGGAAGTACACAGCTACCGTGACGAATACTGTTGGTGATTCTAACTTCATTATCAAGTTGCAGGAGTCCGGTAAGTAATATCTTCGACGATTTCATAAGCACCTTGTTATAAAATAGCTTGAGCTCATTTTGGCGAGGGAAATCTCTCTACTGGTAACTGTCATAAAGTGTGACTGTAGAAGTTCCGTTACCAATACCCTTTTTCTGACCAGATCATCGGCTTCCAAACCAGTTGTTATCAAACCCAACTGGCGCCACTTTTGTCTGTTGATATTGTTCGGTCAAAATTACGGTGTATCTCACAACGAAATGTCACCCGACCAAGTTGATTATTTTCTGGCGAGAAACAAGTGAGAACCACATTAGAAATAGTCTGGGCACATCGCCTGTGTTGCTTACCAAGTCAGATGTTAGTTCTGCAGATCCCCCATTGGGTTAAGAATCACAAGTTATGTTGTTTTTTAAAATGTTTTTACATCCACCCAGGTCCACCATACTCCCCTTGTTGTCTTGTGATGGTATCTGTTACAACTGTTTCGGTGAACCTAACATTTAAGAGTAACTTCTCTGGTGGATCGACTCAAACGTTCACAGTTGAGATGAAAACTGATGACGGCAAATGGAGAGTGGCCGCTAAAGATATTGCTGACCCAGGATATTTAAAGAATGTCACTGTGAAAATTCGCAAGCTGAATGATGACACAAAGTATGAATTTCGTGTAAAAGCAGTCAACAGTGATGGTAAAAGCGGTTATGGAAACATTCTTACGGTGAAAACTAAAGGTAAGTGTTCTTGTCCGTTAAAGGTGCACATGAATACAGTCTGAACAGTGCCTGGGACAAGATTCCCATTTGTTTTCATGGACATGAATACAGTCTGAACTGCCTTTACTTGTTTTCGTGAAGTATCCGTTGTATTCCCTGGAGCATATACTGATGACTACATGTATTATACTAAACTGATCGTTTACATCAAGCAAAATCAAAAAGTACTCACTCACTAATACTGTGTCTTATTTAGGTGAACAACTTTCGTATGCTGCAATAGGTGGCGGTGTTGGAGGCACCTTGGGTTTCCTGATCATCCTTGCCATTGTTTTGGTCGTAGTGTTTGTAATCAGAAAGAGAAGAGTTGAGAAAGGTAAGATTCTACGGCAGATGATGTCATTTCCCTCTCATACTGTAAGCCCCTGTATTTTCACACCCAAAAATGTCAGTATTGGAATTCACACCCAGTAAGAGACAAAAATTAATGGAAAATGTAGTGAGACCAAATGTGACCCACTCCAACAAAAGCAGGCACTTGTCTCAATAGAGGAAAGGGTTAACGATTTTACAGCACAATAGCTGAAATGTACGTCTCTGCAGGTTTACAATACTAGTGGACAGCTATGATAACAGTTGAACAAACTGATGACCAATGATGATCACTTCCAGGCACGGATCCAGAGGGGGGCCGAGGGGGCCGCGGCCCCCCCCCCTATTTTTGGAACACCAACAAAAAATGGGTCACTAAGTCCGAAAAAATGAGCAAATAGATGAGGAAATCATGCCCCCAGATGCTTGGAAATCGTATCTAAGTGCGTCTGGAATTCAAAATTGTGGCTCTGCGCCTTGCGACTCCACTCCATCAGCCTCAGCCTGTGGCTGTGACCGGCCCCCCGTATTTCAAAATCCTGGATCCGCCCCTGACTTCCAACAAGCACCTATTTTTTTGCCGGAGCAGGTCACAAATTTCCAGGCTATCATGGTCATGTTCCATTTTCCTTGCACAAACATGTCTCTATCTAATTCAGCCGAGGCTGGGCTTCGATGTGACATCATCTGATATTCTCCTTTCTCATTTTCAGGAGAGAAAATTCTGTCTAAGTAAGTGATCCTCATTTCTTCATGAAGGTATCGAGAGATAAAATGTTATCTGACATTTTGATTGATAGGCATACTCATCCAGTCTAAGTTGGATCAACATAAAATTTTCTGTTTGGACGTAGAATCCTCTCTTCATGAAGTTGTCAGTTGTGGGGTAATGAAAGAGCCCTGCAGAAATGGGGCAATGCCAAAGTAGGAGATTATATGTAACTGTAGGTTCAGACCTGGAGCCACTGATGACAGCCAGAAAGCTGTGGCTGGCAGACGTATTGTCGGACATTGAACCCCTGACTGTCCAGAAACTGTTGTGGGGACTTGAAGAAGAGATGTAGGCGATGCACTCCATGCCAGTTTTGACAACCCCACAACTGTTCAGTGAAGAAGGACCACAATACTATAGGTAACCTGACTCTAATGTTTTTACTTTTCTTGTCAGACCTGAGAAAACAGGAGAAGTGAATCCAGCCTTCACTGATGTTCATGTTGATGATGGTGAGTGAGTGCCCAAAACTAACCGTCCCTCAGGACGTGAATTTCCAGGATATCAAGCCTAAGTCACACCTGGAAAGCTCTTGTGGAGCACATTTTAATCTCTGCTAGAAATTATGATCATGGAGGTTTCCTTCAACTCTGTCATCTGGCTTTCCTCAACCTTGTACCAAACCAACAATTGGTCAGTAGTAGGCCTACCGCTTAGGCTTGATCTTTCAGAATGACTTAGTGTCTTCGCAGCAGTCCTCCATCTTGAAATCTGCCCAAGCCTGCTAACAAAGCCTAACCTCACATGCTTGTAATAAACTTTCCTCTCCTCCCAGGTTTGATCATGTGTTCAGCCAAATCACGCAATGACGGCCTTCGCACATCTCTCAGACTAACAATATGGTAACTGTATCCTAGTCTACTTGTTTTATGGTTAAGTTTAGTAGGCCTACAACCCTTGTACAAGAGATAATGCTGTACTGACTTATGCCAGGTTGGGGACAGATCTTTTGAACTTCCAGCACTACGCGGCCTAGGACGTTATCAAAACTAGTTCTTGAAATTTTGGCGTGTTTTGAACTGAGGGGCCAAGAGCTGTATCCAGTGAAAACTCAATGCGTGTGCTTAGCTTCAGGACTTAGCTGGTAAATAAACTGCTTTTAAATGCAGCTACATGTATTTGCTGAGTGATGCTTCCCTGTTAGTGTGTCTCTTTCCTGCTAGAAGGAGCTACCTGCTACACCTCTACTTCCAGCTTTTTTAGACGAGAATCAATTTCTGTGTCCCATGGTTGTGACACTTAGAACATTTTAGATCCTGAAGGGGTCATAATTTTACCAATATACTGTATTGCCTGGGAAAATAACTCTGGCTTACTTATATGTATTAGTATTACATGTAAATGAGGTTACTAAAAGTGTTGAAATAGTGAGCATTTTATTTTCAGGCTTCAACCCATATGAAAATGAACGGATAGAGATGGCGTCATCTCCACCCAATGGAACTGGTGCGGCTGCTGGTACGTTGATAAAAACATCGCTGTCCTCATTTCTTGGTTACTATTTTAAAAGTCGGGAGTCTTGTTTATTTAAAAATGTGCTGTAGTGATAAATGACTGCAGACATTTTCATCTGTTGACAACCTCTAGAGTTGGCAGGTCATCGTCAGCTGAGCGCCAGGCCCATGGGCCTCTTGTTCATGTTCTCTTTTCTTCTGTGCAGTTGTTGCACTTTAATTTTTATTGATGAACTGACTCTGACTTTGTCTACACAAAAGTGACATTATCTGGTGTAGGCGGGGCCTGCTTCAAGTCTCCGCGATGTGTCACCATTCTGTCGTGTGTTTTATAGGTGGCGCCGCTGTGAACAAGAAGTCCCATCCCGTGGACAGTGGGTATATTGATGTAGAACTTACCCAGGAGAAGGGGGGAGTGAAAGAGGGTGTGCTGATTGCCCCTGGTGAGTCTTGTTGTAGCCAGACTTCCAAACTTTTTACTCTGATTTCAATGGAATCTTCTGAATTTGTAACCTGCCTTTCAATAACAAGTGATGTTGTCAATCTGCAGAGGAAGAGGTTCACCCCAGACTCTCTCTATATTTACTTGTTTATTACTTTCCCATCCTTCTCTCTCTTTACCAGAAGCTCAGCCATACGCCCAGGTTGACCTTGGCAAGAAGAAAAAGAAGGGTAAGGGCAAGGGATCAGCGCCACCTGCAGGACCGGGTAAGACCCTTCTTCCTTGAAGCCCCTCTGTATTGAATTTTGCAGCATTTTCAAAGTGTTAAGAGAATGCAGGTCGATCTTGTGACGATCCCCAAAAATGCTTGACTG
>NMRB01000438.1:268034-284057 GCA_002633025.1 Notospermus geniculatus | reverse complement strand
TATGACACCAAGTTTCGGTCCGATTCGATTCTTGGCTTGGCCTCCAGGTGGCCAAAACCAAAAACACAAAAAGTGCAATAACTCCTTAACTAATGACTGGATCATCTCCAAATTTTTATCATAGGTGTATCTAATTAGGATACATAACATATGTAACGGGTTTTTGATTTGACCTACTTTTCAAGGTCACAGAGGTCAAACTTCGACAAAAGTAACGAACCTGCCGCAGTTCTTAATTATTTCACCGAGAGTCTTCATATCTTGCATAAACGTGTATTAGAGAAGTACCTTCAAAAATACCGAGTTTCGGCCCGATCGGACATCCAATATGGCCGCCAGGTGGCGTAACCTGAAAATCATCCAAGTGCTAAAACTCGGGAACGGCTTGACCCAGAGTGCTCAAACTTGATATTTACCTCCCTCTTGATGACATTTACAAGCACGTCAAATTTCGGCGTGATTAAACTTCCAATATGGCCGCCAGGTGGCGTAACCCGAAAATCATGAAATGTGCTATAACTCAGGAGGACTTACATACACAGTAATGCATGACAGATCACCACTCTGAATGAACCCAACCACAACAGAAGCCCTGTTTGGCCTTTAGCCAGGTGGGCTAAAAACTATAGGCAATAGCTCTAATGTATTCAGATAGAGCATAGTACATTTTACACTGACATCGGCAACAAATGAAAGCTGAAAAATGAGAACTGGTGAGTATATCATCCACCTCTCACTGCTGTACCATTAATTTGTTGTGGATGCCGGGAGACAAGGCCGGACACCAAGAGTGTCCGGGCGTCTGGCAGCATCTTTTGGTGTTTGGCAGCGGTGATGGCTTCTCGGTGTAATATGGCCAACGTGTCTTTAAACCCTGGCCATACCAAACACACCTGGGGCAACGGGCCTTTAAGCAAGCACATATTGGCCCGAACTTATAAAGGATGTCTATCCCTTAGACAAGTCTAACTCGCCAAGACAAGTCTAAATCAGTCGTCTAGCTTAAACTGCGATTACAGAAGGATGTCTAGCTTAGACGTGTCTAAAACTGCCGTCCAAAGATAGACAACGATGTCCAAATAACAAAGGAATTGCAAAACATGCCAGGAGGCTTGTTTTGCAGTTGTCTAAGCATGTGATTCATTCATAATTTCACGTTTTATGGTCTTAAAAGGTGTCCTAGTGGCCCTAGATTATCTGCATGAAAAGAAAATGTGGCTATGAAAGATATTCAAGGAAATATGCCGGAAAATTAGGCGGGCATTTACTTTTGACTAAGGGTGTACTATCCATCCATTCACAACAACAAATAGGCCTGTGTGACGAATGTGGTGCGATATGAGGTCATCTAATGCCCGTTGTACACGGTCCAATTTTTTATTACTAACTTTTAGTAATAACTTTTCGTACAATTTTTCTGCTATGGGCTCCGTTGTACACGGTAATGAATTTTATAGCATTTTCGAAAATGCCACCCGTCCAGCCAAGGTTACTGTCCACAATGGTTCCCTGTGCAGCGGCTAAAATCGCTATCTTACCAAGCACAACCTTCCTGAATTTCCACCTGGCCGAACTGTACGTCATGGTACAGGCTACCGGTACAAGGATTACTTCATTGCGGTTGCTAATTTAGGCAACAGCTACATAATACAATTCAAAATCAATCTACGACAGGCCTGCATGGATAGATTTAACTCTCCTACCCACAAAATGCCGAAAAAATACCAATATCCGCGAACGAAACATAAACATTGTTTGACCCACAAGGGGTTAATTGTACTAAAAAAATATTGCCCCGATGTACACGTTCGATTTCAGTCCAAATATTTCATTTAGTACTAAAAAAATAGGACAGGTCCTATTATGGTAATATTTTTTTGTAATAAAAAATTTCATCCAATTTCCCGGTGTNTAAAAGGAGCCAACAGAATTTCATTTTACCCATTGGTGAAATTGGAGCCCTATATTTTTGCAAGGAACCTTTGTGTTACTATCCCTGCGCTCTTTCGCCCTTTAAAATGACCTTTTCCCAAAAAATCTCCTGCCCATTTCTTTATCACCTGCCCTCAATAACAAAATTTCACCTAGCCACGAGGACCGTTATGGCGCCACAGCGGGGGTATAATTAGTGATTGCTCGCAATCACTGTATGTCTAGTTATTATTATTATTAATTCTGAAATCGGTAAAAAACCACAAAATGCCCGAAAAAACATATTAATCGCAAACTAATCGGTTTTATTATTAGCCCGGACACTACTAGGCATAAAAAGGAACATATACCAGCTGAATGTTTTGAAAGCCGATAATGATTTAGTGCCGAAAAGTGTGTCGAAAGCTCATTTTGGACCAAATATAATGGTCACTTAAAGGGACTATAGGCCCACGTGAACCAATGACATTGTAGTTCAGATTTTTGCCCACTATAGACGAGTTTTGCCAGCAGCCATATTGTCAAAATCAGGTCATCACCATGGGAATTTCCTTCCAGAGTGAGAGACGATTGGTTCTCCTATCCCCATGGGGGAAATCACCATGGCGATGACCTAATTATGGCAAGGTGGCTGATAGTAAAGCTTGTCCATAGAAAACGTGACTTTTATCGTGTAGTATTTGTAAACGACATCATAATTGTGACCCTCCACCACAAAACCAGTCGGAAGTCCCTCTGGAGTTGGTAGGTTGGGACTGTTGTAATCTGAGTGATTCTATTTCTTTCTTTATCTGCTGTGTCATCTCAGTATGTTTAGGCTCATTTTCCGTGTGACTTCCAAATGGTTTTGTGGTGCAGGGTCACGATTGGCCTTCGGCAACATGTACAATTTCTTAAATAGATTCAAAATTACGGAAAACTAATGAATATCTTTCAATGGAATACTCCCAACTGGTGGTACCATTTTACCGTAATCATGTTATTTTTTCTACAGATCCTCCTCACATTGAGTTGTCTTCACACCCAGAACCAGTGAAGGAAGGTGATAATCTCACGCTGACCTGTGTGGCCGATTACGGGAACCCTCCCAGGTATAACTATTCCTGGTACTATAACAATCTGAAAATCCCTCATGAGGGAGGAAGGAACTATACAATAAAAGGGATAAAGTACACCCAGATTGGAACATATGCTTGCCGAGCTGTTAATTATTTGCCTCATGGTTACAAGAATGCTAGCAAGTTCATTGACATTATTTGTAAGTATCAGAATGCTCATTTTTCTCATGCAAATCGTCCAATTGAATGACATGAGTTTTTGTCATTTGAGTGTTTTGAATTTAGAAATGTTCAAATCCCACTTGATAAAATACGTGTAAAGTCATCTCCCACTTTTGCAAATTTTCGACCCCAAGGCCACGGTTAGTATATCCTTTGGTTTACGGGCATAAATATTTTCAGCCCAGGTACGGAGGACGGAATAAAAATTTAAAAAAACTTCAGTTCAGTTCATTTTTTTCATTTTCAGCTTCAGAATGACAAGTTAGACAAATCGGAGGAAATAAAAAACCAAATAAATTCTTGATAAATGCCTCTTTTCTGCTTCTTTGCGTCCTTGCTGCCGGGAAATAGACATACGCCAGTTAGTTTTGTTTATTTTTAGCTGTCGTGACTGCTGAAATCAAGGTCGGCGGGAATAAAAACAACTCCATTTATTTGTTTTTTTTCTCAGAAGACCTCATTTGAACTTCGGCGGAAATAAAACAAACTGAGTTTCCCAATTTTATTTTTTTTTCGGAATGGCATTTTGCCACGTCGGCGGGCCAGTAAACCAAAGAATAAAAAAAGTGTGGCCCAACCGTGGTCTTTCTCTACTAGAAAGTGCCTAAAGCCTAGTTTATACTNTAGGGGGCTAAATGTGAAAACAGGAAAAGTGCTATTCACGCCGCCACTTCGAAAACCTGGTTATTCGCCACGCCCAGCGTGCGCCTTGTTGACTTATTTTTCTCTGTATGCTCTAGTGGGAATAAACACAAGGAATCAAGTTCAAATAAACCTGAACCCTCAGATGGTGAGAAAAAAAACATTTTCAGTTTCTCTTGGCGGGCTGCATGACGAGCCACTCAACAGATTCCTTGTGATTGAAGGCAGGTGCGACAGGAATCAAAGTCCCCCTGGAATCAAAGTCCGGTTCTATTGTTCAGTGTGGGATTAGAATATACGGCTATGGAGACCATGACCATTCGAATATAACCTTACAATAGCGGGCTATTGTTTGATGGACTTGCATTCCCAGGACGTTGATTCCTGTCACACCGGCATATGTGACCCGCTCCAGCAAAAGCAGGCTTTTGCAGGTATTTGTTGCAGTGATCATCATTGGCCATCAGTTTACTCAACTATTATCACTGCTGTCCACTACTATTGTAAACCTGCAGAGACACAGGTACATTTCACCAATTGTGTTTCAAGGCCGTTAACCCTTTCCTCGGTTGCGACATGCACCGACCTTTGCTAGGTTGGGTCACATATGTGTAACTGCACCTGGGGAAAAGATTAAAGGGAGACATGCGAAAAATATTGCCTGGTGGGCACAAGTTGTCTTTGTTTTGATTAGCGCACAGTGCCGTCTGTTAATACACGGTTACACTACGCTACATCACAGGCCGCTAGAGACCTATCAGTGAGTTTAGAACACGTATCCAACAAAACGTATCTAAAAAACACAACATGTATCTAAAAACACACCACGAGCTCACAAATTCGTGAGCTCGGGGTGTGTTAGCGTTTTTTGATTAGATTACGTGTTTAAACTCACTAATAGCTCTCTAGGGGCCTGTGATATAGTGTAGTGTAACCGCGTATTAACAGACGGCGCTGTGCGCTAATCAAAACAAAGACAACTTGTGCCCGCCGGGCAATATTTTTTGCATGCCTCCCTTTAAGATTTGGTCCAGTTCCATTTTCCTGCCGTAGGGGGCGACATACGATAAATTGATCCCCAGACTTTATCTTTGCATAAATGGCTCTAAGAGGGGTCTCCTCTTTGTCGAGGTTTTGTTCCCCAAAGTTACGTTCCACAGTTTTCTAATTTTCTCTCTTCCAGATTTTGCTCTGCAGGCCACATTAGGCAACGTACCAAAAGAATCTGTGAAGTCAGTGTCCGAGTCACAAGGTCAGCTTCTTTTCTGTATCATATAGGCCTAGGGGCCTAGGGGCCTACTTTTAGGGCGTTTTCGAATCCTTGTTCTTGACCACACTTGTGCTGACCCAGTTCATGTAGCTGCTGACTCAACTCGAGAACGGCAGTCTCGAAGGCCAAGAACACAACACGTTCTTGGCACGAGTCGAGTTGCGTTCTCGGCGTTCGAGACTGCCGTTCTCGAGTTGAATCAACATCTACATGAACTGGGTCAGCACGAGTGTGGTCAAGAACGGGGATTCGAAAATGCCCTTAATGTATCAGTCCCCATAAAGTGATCCCAGCAAGAAATCGGGATGAATCCGAACATGGCGAATCGCACAGAATGGCAACACAAGTTTCTTAATGAGAATGTTTGTATGTGTTGCAGATCAAAACAAAATCATCGCCGTTTTTTAGACCGGGGGAGAATGAAATTTTACGGGAAAATGGACTCTTACAGTGACGTCAGCAATAAAATGGTAGCCAGAGCCGAAGCCTTCTAGCCCTAGTGGTGGTTTGTGGAACCAAAATGAGTCACTACCACTGGCGACATGACGTAAAACATGTCATGATTGCAATCTTGTTCCTATTGTCTGCTGCTCCGTTCCGCATTTTATGATGTTCCATTGCAGTAGGTCGGAAGAATGGAGAATAGGTGGCGCTGTGAGGAGTTTGGTAGTGATTGGTGTTTGTATTCATTTTAGGTGGCGCCACATATGCAGTTGTCAAGAAAAAGGGAACCAGGGTACCGCTTGTCGAAACAAGTGGGAAGGAGAAGAATGTGGGGGAGAGTTCTGGGCCGCCTGGCCAAGGTTGGTGGTGTTGCTTTCTACAGAATGAAGAGTTAGCCATTGCATGGGCTTTCCCAGGTTTTCTGACCTTGCCCGACGGGGGGGGGGGGGTCNCCTGAACCCTAACCCTACGGTAACTGAACCCTAACCTAACTGAACCCTAACCTAATTGAACCCTAACCTAACTGAACCCTAACCTAACTGAACCCTAACCTAACTGAACCCTAACCCCCCCTCTGGGGGGGGGGATAATCTAACCCTACCCCCTACCCACCCTGACCCTATACCCGCTGTCCAGAGCTGCTTTTACAGGTGCTGCCCTCTACAGAATGTTTGCCTAACTAATAGTTATATATATTCACTGCACATGCCTCCGACGATGTCTGGAAGATTTCGTAAATCGCTCTGGGGGCCTCGCGCCGGAAATTTCAAAATCTACCGGTAGATGCTCTGAGATGCATTCTGGGGCATTTTCTGGTGACGTTTTGCTTTGAATGAGAGGGCAATGTTCGCCAAGGGGGGGGGTCGTTCGCACCTCCCCCCCAGACGCGCATCCATTGCAGTAGAAGTTCAGGGGTATGCCCTGGACCATGTGACTTGCCCAACTGATGGACAAATAATATAAAAGGCTCTAAGCAAGGTTCAAGTCTGCATACAGTTTAAAGGAGCTGGACGTCCAAGTTGTAAACACTCGCTCACTGGTTCTCTATCCACGCGACGCCTGCGGTGCTGCCACCTATTGTCGGTGATATGTACTGACGTGAATATCGTGTGTGAGTTGCATCGGACCGGGAACCAGTCTAACGATCACGGGGCGCGACTGGTGCTGCCACCTGCACGAAGGAATAAAACTAGTTTGCCGACCATGTTTGTAAACAAACCAGCTTGTTTACAACTTCGGCGTCTAACTCCTTTAAGAGAGTCCACACATCAAATCGGTATCTGATTCGGTCTTGCCTCAAAACACTTATCTAGTTCCAGGTGGCGCTGTCTATGCTGAAGTGAACAAGAAACGCAAGCCTCAGAAAGGCGGTGAATACGCAGAGGTGGATGTTAAAAAGAAGACGCCGAAGAAAAATGGGACGTCGGAAACTTCTTGTAAGATTGACAACTTATGGTATTTTTCCTTTGACATAGAATCCGAGAGATTTTCACCCTCTTTACATTGGTGTTAGAAATTATTCCCTTTTTTGGTTGAACCAACCTTTAGTGGCCTGCATTGCATCGTCAATGGGGTTCACCCTTCACTTGCCTCAGTTCAGCTTGAAACTGCCTCAGGCATATTCAGTGTCCTCCGCATGGCTTTTTGTTTGGGTGACCGCCCACCCTACCTAGGCATTTTACCACCCTACCTTAGAATGTAGCCCCCCTACCTTGCAGCCCAATTTTGTAATGGTTTTCTATTACACCCCCTACCTTAAATTGGTGACCACCCTATCTTAATTTGCAAATAATGGAAAATCCTGGAATTTCAAGGGTAGCATCCTACCTTTAGGAAATCCTGTGGAGAACACTGAGTCTACACAGGCAGCTAGTGACATCCAACTTTTTTTCAGGTGTCTATGCCGAGGTTGACAGATCTAAGAAGGGAGTGAAGTTACCAGCTGCTGGAAAGAAGCCTGCAGATAACAAGGCAGTGGGGGACGTGTACGCCGAGGTTGACAGATCTAAGAAGGGAGTAAAGTTACCGGCTGCTGGAAAGAAGCCTGCAGATAACAAGGCAGTGGGGGACGTGTACGCCGAGGTTGACAGATCTAAGAAGGGAGTAAAGTTACCGGCTGCTGGAAAGAAGCCTCCAGATAACAAGGCAGTGGGGGATGTGTACGCCGAGGTGGTCAAACCCAAGAAACCACCACATGTTGCTCCGAAACCCCCCAAAAAGGGCTCGGATGAGGTGGCGGTTTATGCTAATGTTGGTGGGGAGGAGAACTTGTACGCCAATGATACGGCTGAATACCAACAGCCAAAGGAGGTGGGTCTTCGTTAGGTGGTTTCTTTACCCGTACTTTAGATCGGTACCATGATCCTCTGCTAGGTGGGTTTTGGAGTGCACGACGTCAGTGTACATGTAGTGTAAAATGTACTATGCTCTGTGAGGGAATTACGCATTTCTACACACGTCAGAAAGTTTACAGCATGTCCTACACCACAATCGTGGCCAATAGGAAATCAGAATTTATCCACATGACCTGTCAATTGTAATTCATGTACACACCGTCGGTTTTCCAGGACTGACCTCTTAATGTGTAAAACAGAGTATCATCATATTTGTCCACTGTTTCTTCACCTTATGTGTAGGTACACCAAGAAGCTTCCAAGTGTTACCCGTACCACAAGAATTTCCACTGAACTGGTTGTTTTCTGATTAATATCAATGTCTTCCCTTCTTCANGAACAGCAGTCGATTTTACAGATTTGTTGGCTGAAAGGGGGTGTCAGGTGCCCCCCCCCCCCTTGGATCCGCGCCTGAGCTCAGTGGCAATGTTAGGCCTCAAATTAGCATAAAGGACAAAGTTCTGCGTACTTCCACCGAAATCTCAATAACCTTGGTCTGAAACTGAATGACATGACGCAGACAACCCCACGCCAGTGACTTCGAAGACGTTGCGTCAGAATCGACCGTAATTGAATCAAGGATTGCGTCACGTCATGCAGTTTCAGATCGAGGTTACGATCCAGGTTGAGATTTTGGCGGAAGTGACAGATCTGCGAATAGGAGAAGCGTCTGTTGTACCGAAAGTTAGCACGTCCTTCAGCCACAAGTGGCTCATGGGCCGATGACAAATTCTACCCAAGATAAAATTAAAAGACAATGTGTATTCTTTGAAAAGCATTTTATGCACATGTAATGTGAATATCAGCAATGCCGATTGTACAGAATGTTGTGACATATGTGTGACGGTCTGGGATAACCCGTCGGAAGTCGCTGAGTGATCAACAAGGGTTGTTAGATTGCCTGTGCATTGAACTGCTATTGTTCACCTGTTACATGGTACGTTTCGGCTATTGAAATGTGCGGGTTCACCAAGGCCATTAACACTTTCCTCAAAAGCGACATCCGACGGGTTTTCCTAGACCGCCTCACATGTGTATTCGTATTTGTATCAGACTTTTCCTGTGACCGTGTATCTGCTGTTTATCATATCCAAGGGATCTATGAGATCATCCACAGATAACTAATGTAAATCATAGGCTTTAGAAAATGTGAGTCTCTCCAGCAAAAGCAGACGCTTGTCACAACTGATCATCATTGATCATCAGTTTACTCCACTATTACCGGGTATCACTGCTGTCCACTACCATTCTAAGCCCCGCATCAATGTACATTTCAGCCGTTGTGCTGCAAGTTCATTAACCCTTTCCTGTAAAAAAATATTATCTCAGGAGTGGAAGCGCCCACTTAGGGCATTATAGCTACTCATCAAACAATATTGGACGATATTAATGATATGTAGGAGGAAACCGGAGCCCCCCGAGGAAACCTACGATGTCGAGGAGAGATCGCCCTCTCTACCAGATAAAGCCACTTCCACGACCGGGGAATGAACCCGCGACCTCAGTGGTGGCAGGCGCCGTTGTTTCCACTGCGCCACCCCGACAACCCTTTCCTCAGGTGGCAACAAGCATCTGCTTTTGCTGCAGCGGGTTATAAATACTCATGATGTTTTCCATCTGTATGTCACATGTTTAGAGTACCGGTAAATGTAACTTCATGGAAAGCTAGAGTATATTTTACTCCTGGAATGAAACTCAAGAAACTTGTACTAAATTATCAAGTTATATCGATATCAAGTTGTCCCAGACTTAAGTGGTGAATCCACTGACACGATTTTGACTTGATCACCTTACTAGTATATGGCAATCGGAAGTCCTTATAAGGTGATCGCAACCCCGTCTCAAGCCAAAATCACGTCAGTGGATTCGCCGCTTTATAAAGAAGTGTTGAAATAGAACCCCAACTTTCACACATATGGAATGCATGCATTTGCGTAAAGAAACCAAAGGACTAAAACTGAAATATCAGCTCTTATACGCTAGAATGTCGCATGATCATGATAATAATACTGTAAAGCAAGATAATTTCGCGGCTGGAAATTTTCGCGAATCAAGAATTATAGATATATTTGCGGCAGGATATTTTCGCGAGTCTCTGCCATTTCTTTCAGTTTTTTTTCACGGACCGTATTTATCACTTGCGTGTACCGGTACTCATATTCGCGACACGAAATTTTCGCGACTCATACACTCGCGCGAAATTCGCAAAAATTTCCTGCACGCAAAAATTTCCTGCTTTACAGTAAATGAATATGAGTTATTTGTGATCATAATTACAGTACAGGGCCATGGATTTTTCTGATTAATCAATGTCCAGACCACCCCTCAGTACAAGTGTCCAAAAGTGGCAGACTGCCTGCCGATGGATATCTGTATAGGTAGTTAAAATCTGGGCATTTCTACCGAGGTGTGAGACCATCTTTCACTGTAAAGTAAAAGAGAAAGAATGATCGTGATAAATGCATGTGTTCACGTGAAAACTTTGTCAAACCTTGGAGGAATTATAATTCCTTCAAGGTCACTGAGGTCACTATATCAGGGTGGGATGCATGAAGCTGAGTACATGTACTTTGTTTCTGAGCATGATACACATGTTAAACAATATGCACATTAACATAGACACGATATATTGATTTATTAAAAATTTTACTTTAACTGCATGGTTTTGTCCACTTCTTTGCACGTTTATTTTCTCCATGAGCATGACTTAGTTGGTTAATTACCAAGAATCTTCATATCACTAACAACGTATTCTAATCAAAATTAGCTTGTTTTAAAGGGGCCATACAGGTAGCTAGCTATCAGGTTCATATCAGTGCAGTCACTTCATCACAGGTGGCGCTAGCAACTGACAACCTACAGATTTTGGCTCAAATGTTGAGTGTGTTTTACTTGCACTACATGTCAGAGTTAGATTCTCATGCCAACCGATCAGTGTAATAACACATCAAAATGCCTATGAGGAGGCTGCCTGTAGGGTCCCTTTAATTGTACAACATCAAAACAATCACTTTGGCCTAGTAATGCCCGTTAAAAATAACCTTTTCAGCCCTGTTCATTTCCTCTTCTCACTTCCACTTCCCCGGAAATACACATTAGCCCTTTTTACACGGAGTCGGTTCGATCCAATTCGAGGCCAGTCACTTACATTTTGTACCAATGAAAGGGAAGGATAGTACAGGTCACATTGACTTTTCACGGTGCAAAAAGGAAGTGAACTGGCCTTGAATCAGAACTAACCGATTCCATATAAAAAGGGCGTTCTAACGACAGAACAAATTCAAGATGCATCCAAGGGATTCGTGGATCCAGAAGTTGGTGGACTGGTTCCCTATACTTTCACTCCATTTATTCCTCTTTGGTCAGCAGTGGGTGACACAGAGGCTGGCTACCCTTGTCCACTTCATGACTTTATGGCTTGTCTACACCATGTGGCCAACCGTCGCTCATGTCTGAAGGGGAAGGCATCTATCTACGACTCTTAACAACTCTGATTTGGATACTTGCAATTTAATTTACAATTGTTGATTTCAATAATCACTATCTCTAGTCTACCATCTATTTCTTTAAAGTCATGCTCCCATAGCAGGGTTTGAGTCTCGCTCCTCTTCATGCATGTCATACACTTGCACACAGTGCGAGTGGATGAAGAGGAGGGAGGTAAAACCTCTGCTGTTGGAGCATACTTAAATGACACAATGATATGCTTTTAGCATCAGAAGATGATATGAACTGTTCTCCAGTGTTCTCCAACTTCTGAGACAATTGGTGTGGCGGTATCCGGGCTCCGACGGGGGGTCTGGGGGGCCTCCCCCAGAAAAATTTTTGTGTAAGGTGGGCTGAGATGCGATTTCCTGCGTTCTGATGATGCAAAGACTGCATGTAACAGGTTCCTGCAACCCCTCATTTGAAATGGGAACGGTCCCAAACCAGACACAACAAAGCCACGTGGTCAGCCTCCAGTCAAAACAAGAGCACATGGTCAGGCCGTAGTACTGCTCAGGTGCAGTAGTTTTGGTCAGCAACGTTTCTTGTTCATCCAATGAAATTAGAAAGGGGTGTGAGAATCAGAAGTTTTCAACTGAGAGACAGACGTCAATCAACCTGTAACTTAGGCCCCCGACTCCCGATTGGCTATTGCCATAGCTACCTGTCTCTGGCCGACTGTCAATCAAACATGATGTTTGAATGACATTTGACTACTGACGGTCCCAGGCCACTGTCAGATCGTGGGAAGATCAAAGGATGATGCCGACAAGTCGTGCTCGAGTGTGGTGTTTGTGGTTTAGGCCTGTGGTTAGCATGATGCATGATTACAAATATTGACTTTGTGTGCGATATGGTTGCTTCAGCGTAACTTTCGTCAGCCGTGGCGGGCAGTTTTTTTCTGTGGCGGCAGACTTTTTTGGTGTGGCGGGAACAGTCCGTTCGGCGTTAAGGTTGGCGGCAAGAAAATTTGGTGTGGCGCTGTGTACCCGTGGTATAGGAGTTGGAGAACACTGGTTCTCTACAAAAATATCTCCTCCCAGATCTGTCTATTTGGTGTACATTGTATCTGGTGAAAAATACTCCAGGTCTACAATCAAGTTGGAATATTCAGGAGTAAATGCGCATTCACACCGAAACCGCATTCTGGTGCATTTTGCGATGCGGTTCTGTTGGTTTCGCCGCTATTTCAATCAAGAAATCGTCAACATGTGGGTTCTCCGCAAGATTTCCGTGTGGATGCTTCATTGAAATGTAGCAATAACCGACTGGCTTGCGGGAACCACACCGCAAAATGCACCGGAATCCGGTTTTAATGTGAATGTGCCTTAAATTACCAAATGATTATTGATATATGCCATCAGCCCTAAGGCAACACCTCCTGAAATGAATATGATGTAATGATTTTGACTAATAGGTCAGACAAACACGCTCATGATGGCCTCAATTGGTGTTCTACAGAGTGGACAAATTCTTCGATAGACAATGGCACTACGTGTAATCGTCTGAGCACAAGGACTGCACATGCACATATGTCTACAGGGAAGAATAAGAATGTTCTTGGATTGGTCTTGACAGACGACGCAGCGCCGACGGTCGCGTTCCTGTTCTAAAGCTCGACTCAAAGCGTCGTTTGTAACTGGTGGTGACCTCTCGCGCAAGTTGTACCTTCCATTTGAAATGTTTGATTGATGTGAATGATTTGATGCCACACTCCCCGCGATGGAAACCTGATCATTGTCGGACTCCTGCCCATCAGTGTCACTCAGTCCGACATCGTCGTCATCTTCGCCGAAGTTTTCGATGTCCGACTCGTCTAAGATGTTTGTCAAGTTCCGATGTTGCTGTCGCAAGGATGGGAATGTGAAACCGCGCGACTCCAAATGCTTGGCAACAAACATAAACACGAAATAGATCATGATGGCAGAGCAGATGGTGAGGTAGGTACTGGAGGAAACGGTGCCGAGTCCAAGCCAGACATCCTGGCAACAAGCGGCAAGGAAGTCCTTCAACGAGACGGCTTGTTTTAGAAGTGACTCGTAAATCTGGGAAAAAATGATAGCAACGGCGAACCAGACTTGTAGGAAATACGTCATGGCAGTGGTACAGAATGAACTGAATGCAATCATCACATTGCGGAGACTTTGAACGATTCCTTCTGCAAGATTCACAACCGCGTCTCCACCCAGTTTACTTCCGACTTGGACTGAATCGCCAACGGTTACAGCGGCGGAATAACATGTAGAGGTGATGGTGGTCCAACAGAAATGCATTCCTTTCCAAACTGTCAAACTCAGTTTAATTACCCCATTCCATAACCACGGACAGAGGGTGTTCATTATCCACTTAAATGATGCACAGACGCCAAGGAATAGGTAGCGCCCAAACTCAGCACCAGCATTGAAAATCAAACCGATTAGATTCACCAGTTCTTTCCAGATCTCCATACTCATATGCAAAGTGTCCGAGACGGCAAGCACAATGGACAACGTCATGGCCTTCACTACCCCGATGACATATGCAACTGCACCAAGGACACTGGAGACGACAAGATAATTCAGCTCCAGAAGGGTTTCTATTCCGCTGTAGACGAAGTTACCAACGCAACAGATAGCATGGAACCCTCTCAAAAGGTAATCGACTGCTTCCGTCATGCTGATTGGCGATAAGATTTCACGATGATCTTCAGTATTGTAGTTTGGTGACAGCAAATTACATCTTCATTAAATGAAAACCACCAAGGTCCCTGAAAAACAAAATGCATGGATTAATCTCAATATCATGATATTACGGTAGGTAGGCCTACCGTTATGTGACCCGACTCTCATTAGCAGGCTAACTTGCAAAATATTACATACATACACAGGGATGCGGAATAAGCCGCATTGCACAATCACAGGAGCTTGTACCGCTAATTACGGGGGTCCTACCCACTATATATATAATATATTATATATATAGGGGGTAGGACCCCGTAGTTAGCGGTACAAGATCCTGTGGTACAATAATAGGATTTCCATTGCGTGCAATGGAATAACAACGTCACTTCCGATCGGGGATTCTAAACTTCAGCCCAGGGCTAAAGTTTAGAATCCCCGATCGGAAGTGACGTTACTCCATAGCACACAATGGAAATCCTATTGTACGATGCGGCTTATTCCGTCAATCGATGACCTTTTTTTGGGCACTGATCGGGGATTCTAAACTCGTTCCTAGCCCAGCATGGCACTTGGCCTTTGGCCTGGGAACTTGGCTTCCCTTCCCTTCCCTTGGCTGGCAGTGGGCCAGTGGACTGGTAGTGCAGTGGGGTGGCAGTGCAGTGCTGCATGCTGAGTCGTCAGTGAGTGCATCAAGAAAGATCAATGAATGATCATCATGACATGATCAGATGATGGGCGGTGAGAATTTACCAAACAAAAGACTGCGAACCTTTCCATATGTCAGTGACAAACTGAAGTTTGTGAATGGATCGTTCGTATCACTTTCAGGAAGTTTTTCTAAGAGAAATTTAGGAATTAATTTGGCAGGTCTTTGATTCACGGATCCAGGGAAGCCCCTTCGTTCTTGGGTTTGTCTAAATGGGTAATCCGGCACACTACAGAAGGCGGAACATTGAGAGTAGTTCACACGTAGAAACCACTATTGCTCTTTATATATTCACGGTGTGAATACAAACTAGTGGTTCGTGATCAATATACTTATTTCTTTGATCTAAATAAAGATTAGGCCTATATGTCGGTTATTTGGCATCTTTAGGATGAAATGTTAAAATGCGGCTGATACTATAAATAGAACAGGGAATCCTGACCTCATTGCAATATCTGGGTCAAATCTCAGTGCGCATGTGTAAAGCTGACGTTCCCTAATCATGGAAATGAAGTTAGTGGGCAAAATGCACTTCAAAATATTCCGATTCCTATCATCAACCTTAAAAATTTTATGATGAACCCTAAATATTATACTCTAGTCCTAATTCTACACCTTCTGACGTTTTATCACGGCGGGTAAGTGATTCTGTGTCGTTTGGCAGGTTATCAAAGGTGTCTGGTGAAGTCAACATGGTCAACCTGCCTGTCAACTGCATGCCGCAAACATGTGCAGAGCACAGTGCACGTGATGCACAGAAAAACCATCACATAGATAGAATCATACATAGATAGATGGAGGCCTAGCTGCTTGGCCTATGCAGGAGACTGACAAGCATGACATTGACAAGTGACATGTCTGACTTTGCACGTGATTGATGATATCTATTCTGAGATCTGCCACTAGGCCTACTAGTATTCAGTTCGGGAAAGTTCCGAATTTGGAAACGTTTCTGATTTTGGAAGCCCAGCGATTCCAATATTGGCAACGTTTCTTTTTTCGGAAGCGGTTTTCGATTCCGATATCGGAATCGGTGTAGGCCTATTTGCATGTTAGGCCTAATCGGGATATGAGTATCAAAAATCGGGAAGTGTTTTTTTCCATTAACAGATGGCAGCACCTGTGACCTTGTATTTCACGGCGTAAAATCTGAATTGCTGGCGTAAGTTGGCTGCAATCATCGATAATCATCAATTATCATCATCAAAAG
>NMRB01000438.1:228373-253669 GCA_002633025.1 Notospermus geniculatus | reverse complement strand
CCCCTGCAGATGACCTTTATGTCCATGTGAAGTTTTGGCCCGATCGGACATCCAATATGGCCGCCAGGTGGCGTAACCCGAAAATCATCAAAGTGCTGTAACTCAGGAACGACTTGACCCAAAGCGCTCCAATGTGCTGTGTGGGCCCCTGCAGATGACCTTTATGTGCATGTGAAGTTCCAGCCCGATCGGACATCCAATATGGCCGCCAGGTGGCATAACCCAAAAATCATCAAAGTCTTTCCTGGGAATGACTTGACCCAGATTGCTCATAACTGATGTGTACCCTCTGTCATTAGACTATTATGTCCAACCCAGTGAGCACATGGTCCATGGACCATTTCATTCAACTTCAAGGTCTTGAATAGCCTTGAAAACCACATATTTTAGCTCAGTGCCCTTGAAAAGGCCTTGAATTTCATGGTGGTTAGTTTTGGATTTTTCTCAAACTATTTCCCCCTTCCTAACAATGTATTCTTCATTGGTACTGTGAAAAACCACAAGTCGGACATGTCGGAAATATGTGTTTCTTCACTTTCTTTAACAAAATGTTGACCTTGATTTTGGCCTTGAAAAAGCTTAAATGACCTTGAATTGGCTGACTGAAAATCTGCAGGAACCACGGTGTGTGACAGTAGATAGGGGTATTGGTAACTTGCATTTCTTCCTGGCCGCTTCTTGGCTTCTCCATGATGTTTCTTAAATATTGTCACATTTTCAGATGGCACAGCATCAGAATCAGAGCCAGTCACGCCACCGGTGATCGTACCGCCTCACGAGGAGGAAGATATGCCATCTTTTAACGAGTGGAAGAAACAACAACATGAGGCTAAGAAAGAGGAGGAAAAGGAGAAGAATAAGCAAAATGGTAAGAATTACATGTATACAGTCTCAAAGCACTTCACACTATTACCCCAGTCCGTCCAGAAATATTTCTGGGGAACTCAAGGAGGAGTTCATTCAGCATTCACTTGATTCTTTCAGACCATCTCTACTATAAGCCTGCCGCACACGAGAGAAATTAGCTGAGCAAAATGTCATTCAAGGATTTTTACTCAGTCAAATTTCCTCTCGTGTGCGGCATAGGATTTTGGATTAAAATGGACAGTACACTTCCATGGCGACGTACCATTCTATGCTGTCATGTGATTTCTACGCATGCTCTATAGCAAAATGACGCGAGTCAAATCGCCTACGGTGAAGTTTTTTCCTCGCGAGAAAAAAAAATCAAACATGTTGAATATTTTGCTGAAGGGCAGTTGAGGCAAAAAAACTCGCAAAAAATTCACTGCACACGCGAGGAAATTGTCTGAGTAATAATCCTCGAATGACATTTTGCTCAGCTAATTTCTCTCGTGTGCGGCAGGCTTCAGGTAGTAAGCGGTGGTCGTAATAGAGAGGTATTCAGACTATTGAAATAATGGATACACTTACAGTCTGATCATGCCTGACATTACATGTACCATGTTCCAGCTAAAAAACTGTACCGAACAGAGAAAAATCTCACTGCCACCTCCTACAAACTAAAGATAATTGATTTAATATTCGAAATCATGGGATTGTTCATTGCTTATGGTATTATGCCCAAGGGGTAGTGAGGAAAATAACCACGTTGCTATCAACACATGAAAACATCGACTTGTTCTGTACCAGGCCTAGGCAGACGACATTAATGTGCATCCATGCACTTTTAGTGATATTTTCAAAATGTGTGAGTGGTGGGAAATAATTGGAAGGAAACATGTTTGTTTTGTAGTGCTGTAAAGAATATTTGTGCAAAATGTGCAAGTTTGGGAGAAATAATTTGAAATAAATTTTTTTAAGGCATATGAAGGCTATTTCATCTGAAGAATATTTTCTTCTAATATTTGTCGCATTGTTCATTATTTGTGTTTGTCTCACAGGTCATACGGCCCAACCCGGCACAACTGGTAGTCAGCTGACTCGCCCAAGTACCATGCGGACCAACTACGCCTCCCTAAGCTGTGGGGCGAAGATCCTGGCCCATAACCAGGAGGTACAGCATGCCTCGTACACCCTGAATGACAACAAGGATGAGTACATGATTAACCCTTGTAGTGCTAATAAATGGTAAGGACTATGAAGAGTTCGTATGCCTGGAATGAGAGACTTTACTGCTGTAAGAGGCCGCCGGCTGCCTGTCAGCGGTTCTCGAAGTCACAAAATTTGAGGTCGCAGTGTAGGCCACGGCCTCATGTCATTATGGATGACGATGTGGCGTGCACTTCTGCTCGATGACGTCAAATTTCGTGACGTTCTAGGACCGCTAACTTCTGGTGGGTGGTGGTATCTAATGGCAGTAACGTCTTCAGTTGTTGTGAAATGTGACTTAAAGTTAGAAACACGACGTCGGTGTCCACAGACTGAGTGGTCTCTGAAACGAGGAATTTGAGTTTGTGAGAGGTTGTTGTGTGGACTTAAGTCAGAAGATGATAAACTGTGAGGAGTACTAGGATGGTGACCGCAGGCCTTTCCGTTTGATGGGCGCTAAAATGTGCATGCGCCTCGCAAACAATAGAATTTCTATTGTTTGTGAGGCGCATGCACATTTTAGCACCCGTCAAACGGAAAGGCCTGTGATCGCCAGTGACTTCCGTCTGCCGTTGTTGGATGATACAAGATCTATTTGTGTGGGAGTCTAGGAAATCCTGTCAGATGTCGCTGAATGATCAACAAGGGCTGTCAGATTGCCTGAGCATTGATCTGCTACTGTTTACCTGTAACCTAGTACATTTCAGCTATTGAAATGTGCGGGTTCACACTTTCCTCAAACGCGACATACGGCGGGTTTTCTTCGACCACCTGACATTTGTCAAGGGAAACACTCGTGTCTGATTCTGTCATTTTAGTTTCCTTTCATTCTGTAGATCACTTCATGTGACTTTATTTTTAGTTCAGTGACTGTACCAAGTCAACAGTGAGACGATCTTTTTCTTTCTTTGTTTCATTTCATTCTGAGGTGATTCTAGTTCAGGTTGGGCTCTTTAACTTGTTGTAAGAGGGAGTTCCGGGATGAATTCAGCTTCTCATGTCGACATCATAATTTGGAGACAGTTTCAATGGATCTACTGCTTTATTTGCTTACCATTATGAAAGTCAAACATGGCGACAGCAATTTGGTTTCTGCTTTTTGCCTGTCTCACTTTCAGCTCTCCAATCCTTTCTGCGGGTTTTCTCTGCCATTTGCATGCAACATTTTTCTTTCAATTTTGTTCGTGTATCTCTCATTTCTGATTTGTTTGGTTTTGTTGCGGGAAAAATGAATCAGTTAGGGACCGTCTCCAAAATGTTAACATTTGTTTGAAACGAAAATAATTTGGAGACGACCCCCTTAATGACTGACTGATGTTGTGTGGAGTGAGCCTTTCAAATTTTGTCACGAGTCAGCAGTGTTTTACGGGCCGAGTTTTCCCCTCCCCCATAGGTTTTCATCCTCGTGTCATAATTCCTTAAAAACTTCTCCTTTCAGGTTCATTGTTGAGCTCTGCGAACCAATACAAGTCAAATTCATCGAGGTCGCTAACTACGAGTTGTTCTCTTCCCTGCCAAAAGAGGTCAGGCTGCACACGAGTGACAAATACCCGTCAAAGGACTGGAAGCTGCTTAATACATATACCGCCTCAGAGGAACGGAAAATCCACATTTTTCCTGTGATAGGCCAGCAACTTTATTCAAAATACATAAAAGTGGAGGTTTTGTCACATTTCGGAACGGAGCATTTCTGTCCACTAACATTACTAAGGTAAGGGCTGCGATGTTTTGTACAAGTGTGTTGGACGGAAATTTCCAAATGTCATTGATTATATCGAGTGTGTTTCAACAACGACACCAAAAACTCATCCTACTTCTGAACTTGACAAGAAATCTCAAGTGCCATAAGTAGAACTCTTGGCATAATCGATATGTCGAACGATGTGTGACCTCGGCAGAATCAGCAATAAATCAGCCAAAAAGCCTTGTCGCATTTGAGATAAGCGTCAGTAGAGAAAGATAGTCCAATTTACATTGTGACTTGACGTATTGTGTACCGGTATCTAAATTGTTCCACTGTAAGTTGGTGTCAAAGTTCAGGGTAACTTGAACATCCTACAGTGTGTAGCCTAATAGTGTTTATTAGTAAAGAAGATGTGTTCCACAATGTCAGGTAGGCTGGATCACTCGGTCATGACTTAGTGGAGTGTGTAAGTGGAGTGATACACTCATTCAAACAGTGCCTCACTTGTGGGTGACACAAATCCCTGACCCAACTTATCAATTTGGCTGACACAGCATTGGGAAGTGGACCATAAAAATGATATTTAAATCCTTAAAAGGTGCCATCATCAACTGTGACATTTGCTAGACTATGCCGTGGTGCCACCATCAACTGTGACATTTGCTAGACTATACCATGGTACCCATTAACTGTGACATTTGCTGGACTATACCATGGTACCCATTAACTGTGACATTTGCTAGACTATACCATGGTACCCATTAACTGTGACATTTGCAAGACTTTGCCACGGTATGACTGTTAATTTGAGTACTACCGTGCACCCTCACTCTGTGAACCTCGATTTTACAAACTCCCGGATATTACGAACCCAACGTCTGACTCCCAAAATCCTCGAACTCTGCATTAGTACGAACTTAACCCTTGGAGTTCTTAATAGCGAGGGGGGACTGTATTTTCAACTCACACTTAATAGACTCGATACCTTGTATCACCTGGTCATGGATTCCAATCCCCTGAGAATTTAACCCCTGTCTCCGTATTTCAGAGTATTCGGCACGAGCTATGCAGAGATCGATGATGATGATGACAATGAAGATGTCCACCCACCTGTTGAACAAACGCAGGCAGACGGTGCTGATAATATATTTACAAGTGCCACAGGTAGGATCCATACAGGGTGACCCAAACGATGAATTGAAGAAATCGAATTAGGTCATCGTCACATTAAAGCCACCGAAGTCAAACCAGGCGTTGTAATGCTGTTTTGCCTGAAGAACGAATCAAAAGTCATGGTCGCAATGAATCGGTGGTCAAAATGGCATTGTGACGTCTCGTTTGACCTTGACCTAATTCAGTTTCTACAACTCATGCTGAGGGGTCTATAGCAGGAGTCCGAATTGAACGCCAGGGCCTAATTCAGTGCATCTGTAGTGATATCTTTATTGAGTACTCTCGGAACTGTTCCCCTCAGAATCATGACCTAGAATCAACTACCCTTCATCCTTCCATGATAGGGCTTTCGTCTCACTCCTCGTTATACACTTGCACACAAAGTGTGAGAGCAGATGAAGAGGAGCGAGGTATAAACCCCTGCTTTGGAGCATGTGTGTCCTCTGGTCCGGTTTACCACAAGACAGGAGAGATCCAGAGATGATGGTCAGGTTTCCTCAATAGGTGGATCTTCCTGTGAGTTAACCCTCTCTTTCTTGTTGCAGACATCGTGATGAATGTTGTCAAGAGAGTTTTGAAGGGAGACGAGGACGGGAAGAAACCGTCTGCTGGTAAGTCGGATGTTTGTGATGGTTGACCCGTGGAGCACAAATCGTGCAGATATTTCACTAAAATAATGGATTAGGTCAAAATATTTCAATAAATGTTGTTTGGTATAACTATCTAAAGGATTTTCATTCAAATTTTCATCAAAATATCCACAACTATTCACTAGCAATGGTGATAAACATTGCTGAAATCAGAACGTTGGCAATTCCTCACAAGGATATGATCATTCCTGCATGTGTCTATAACCTGTGCATGCATTTTCAGCCTCTACTGACAACCAGAGTGAGAATAAATCTGCACCGTGCCCCGGACGTAAGCAATTTTTACCCACTCTTTCCGCACAAATTATCCTTTTGAGGGCCTCATTTTCCCCCAAGCTCATCTGGACCCATATTCATAAAACCTTGTGACCTATGGCTTGTTTATACCAAGTGCAACCACAAATGTTGAAAAATCATCTCATTGGGAAGTCATGAGGTGTGGAAATAAAGCTGTTGGTGCATGCGCATTGTGGTTGTGCTCGATATAAACAGGCCTTCAGATCCGATAGGACATGCTTCTGCCATCTCTGTCCTGTCCACTTCTTGTATCCAAACTTCTTCTTTCCCTTCTTGAAATATCACCAAAC
The DNA here is from genome assembly GCA_002633025.1 of Notospermus geniculatus. Taxonomy (NCBI): domain Eukaryota; kingdom Metazoa; phylum Nemertea; class Pilidiophora; order Heteronemertea; family Lineidae; genus Notospermus; species Notospermus geniculatus. Next base: position 247,523 of record NMRB01000438.1, on the reverse strand, counting down.
TTCATAGTCATATTTTCCACTTCAGGTCAGTTTCGTGTAGTGAAGGATGATGCCAATGCTACAGACAACTTCAGCCTCCCCTGCCTTCAGGAGCAGACGGGTCAGCGCCCTTTTGAGGGTCAGATCAAGCCAGATATACCACTGCCAACTTCTGGACCTGGACTGCCAGGTATGTTACATTTATACACTGTCATTTGAGTTTAGTTGAAGGCCGGACGTCTGCATCGCCTTGCCTTGAGTTGGAATGTTCCATCTTGTAAACAATATGTTGACGATTTAAAAACAGTCCCCCTTGCTATTACGAACCCTTTAGGGTCCAAGAGTTAAGGTCGTACTAACTTTTCCTGTTTGCATGTAATAAACCTCCAATTTCAAGAAATCATGGAAGGTTTCTCAATTCTGATATCTTCTGAATGTTCCTAATTCTTTCTTTCGCAGGTTCCAATGTGATATTCGACACAGTCATTCGTCCATCCATTCCATATCCCACAATTCCTCAACCTGCCGCCAGCGGGATCAATCCGAATTTCTCCGTTGTCAGCGTGATCAACTACTATGGTGCTACGTTAGTCGGTGCTATGTGCAGTCTCTTCAGGAACTGTCAACTGTGCGAGACTGCCCAATCAAAATATCGCAGCTTTCCGCCGTTGATCGGGCACGGCCCGTGTATCTATATGTGTATTCTTACCCGGTGTTGGGAGAGGATGGGCTCCTGTTGTTGTAGAAACTGTAGTAAGAAAAATGGTGCAAAACGAATTCCGATTCCTGAATCAGAGCAGATGGATCTTTATACAACGACTGTGATAAACTCGCCCAGGCCTACAGTCCAACCGAGTGGGACGCCCCAAACCGCAGTGGAAGGCATCCCGGAGTATGAGAAACCGACCAAGCAGATGCCACTGCCTATGTCAGCCTCGGTTTCAGTACATATTCCATTGACCACGCCCGACGTGACAGTCCAAGAGAGCTCCTTGATTCAGCCAACAAAGACTCTTAAATCAGAGGACAATATCGGGAGCGTCGCGAGTTCTCAAATAACGACTGATAACTTGAGTCATTCAACAACAAAGACTCTTGCTGTGTCTCCTGAATTGGAGCGAGATGCAACGTTGAGGACCCAAGCAACGTCATCTCCAGCCGTGTTGTCGTCGTCTATGTCTGTGTCGACGATGGGTCCGGATGTGGCGGTGGGGAGTCGGGTTATTAAAGAGACAAGTTCCACACAATCTGTGATAAAACCATCGGCAGTTCTCCAGGAGTCTGTTCCACCCCAGGACGAGGATAAACCGGTTGTTGTAGAGGATACAAAGAAAGTTGAGATACCGGTTGATACGGTGCAGCAGAATGGTGCGGGTGCGGTGAATGGGAACGGTGCTGAAAGAGAGGTGTCCGGTGACGGTGCTCAAAATGGCGGGAAAGATTCCAAAGTAGTGCAAAACGGTGCGAAGGATTCCAAAAGTGGACAAAATGGCGTGAAAGACTCAAAAGAGGCTGTGAAGGAGAATGGGAATGGAAATGGGGACCAGGTTGTACAGGATTTGCCCGTTACTGGTGCTGCGTCGGCGGGGAAGCGCGAGTCGGCAATCATGAGGTTGAATAACCGAGTCAAGGCTCTAGAGCTTAATATGTCTCTGAGCAGCAGGTGAGTTTATCAATGGGCCAAAGGGGTCATTTACAATTCTCTCTTGAATTCCATCTAAAGTTGTTATGCTTTCAACTCTGTCTTTCTAAAGTCCCTCTCTTAACGAATGGCTTGACATTTGGCTGGAGGGCCTAACATGGAAGCTACTGGATAAATTTGAAGAGTTCTGATAAACCCAGCGTATTTTCTGTGTTGCAGATATCTGGAGGAACTAAGCCAGCGATATAAGAAACAGATGGAGGCGATGTATCGCTCGTTCAACATCACCATCGCCAGGTTGATGAACACATCAAAATGGGCCGAGCAGAGCGACCAGAGGCAGAAGGAAAAGACGGGGAAATTACATGCGAGGATTGAGGAGCTAACGAGGCTCGTGGACACACTGAATAAGGATATTGATAAGATGAGTGTTAAGGTAAGTGACTGACAGATTCCTGGGTTGAAATTGCTGACAGACTTCCAGTGAAAGGTTCTCTTCAATCGCTTCACGAAGATAGACTTCCAGTGGAAGGTTCTCTTCAATTTCTTTGCGAAGATAGACTTCCAGTGGAAGGGTCTCTTCATTTTCTTCGCAAAGATAGACTTCCAGTGAAAGGTTCTCTTCATTTTCTTCACGAAGATAGGCTTCCAGTGAAAGGTTCTCTTCAATTTCTTCGCGAAGTTGGAATTCCAGTGAAAGGTTCTCTTGAGTGTTCTTCTTCCCTGATATGATTTGAAAAGATCCTCAACCCTCTTGTCATCTCTGATTTCCTTTTTCAGCATTTAGAGAACCATCTAGTCTTCCTGGTCCTGGAGACGATGGTGATGTTTATTTTATTCCTGATGTGTACGCGTAGAAACAAACAGCGTACGACGCAAGCAGAACTTCGAGAACTCTTGGCGAATATGCCTGATCATCCTAAACTCCTGCAGAGGCACAATTCGGATCCAGCGATTAATACGACGACTAAACTGGCCGTGTCGAAGTCGCGGTCGCTCAGTGATGTGGAGGCAAAACATACAGGTAACACGGTTATCTTATTGATTCCCAACAACATGCAGATGACATTTTTTGGGGAGCCTTGATAGCCTAGTGGTTATCACGTCTGATTACCAAGCGGCAGGTCCTGGTTTGAATCCCGGGCCATATGGGATTAATCATCACTGGCTCTTCAGTCCATCGCATGGGACAGTAAGCCGACAGTAAGCCGTGATGGAAAAATCTAATCAAATACAAATACATTGAATCTGTATGAATCTTTTTTTCAGGGAACGAAAATGACTTGTTCATCGTTGAACCTGCAAACTTTCCATTTCTCAATGAGAAGAAGGTGAGGGTCCAATTTTTCTTCTGAATTTGTTCCTGACCGTAAATAGATACCTAGCCCTCATTATCCTGGTGTGAGAATCTCTGTTCAGCCGAAGACTTTCCTCATGATATAGACCTGGGCCTATATTCATAACATCTTACAAGCTTAGTTGGTTGCCATTTTGGTTCCCGAAGCTACCGCTAGAGAGTGCTGTCAGATGGTAGCTTCAGTAACGGCCGGCCATCTTGCCGGCAGAAAACTGACGGCGCGACGTCATTGCCGCGAAAACTGGATCACATGATCATCGACCGTTACTCAAAAATCCATACCCGTGGATGATCACGTGATCCAGTTTTCGCGGCAATGACGTCGCGCCGTCAGTTTTCTGCCGGCAAGATGGCCGGCCGTTACCGAAGCTACCATCTGACAGCACTCTCTAGCGGTAGCTTCGGGAACCAAAATGAGTTACATGTAGTTGCTAGTTGTGTACAAACTAGGCACTTTAGCTAGTAACTAAGCTTTGCAAGGTTTTATGAATATGGGCCCTGGACACCGCATGGTTAGACTAACATAGTGGTTGAACTCTAATCCCTTCCACTGTTTTACAAAGTCACCCATAAAATGTGCTGTTTGTTTTCAAAAGTATCAAAATTATATGAACTGGACTCGGCATCTGCGGAGGAATTTATGTCTGTTTATTGTCAACTATCTCCTCCCTACAGGGTAAAACTTTTCGAAAAATGTCCCTTCCTATAAAAGGGAGTTGTTTTAAACGTAAGTGGTTTTGTGGTGTCTGCGTGGAGCTTTATCGTCACGTTAAAGTTGTTGTTAATGCACCTTTACAAAGCCGACTTTCTCACTCTAACTTTCAATTCGTCCAAAGGCAATACTATACCTGTTCACTGGCATCATGTCATTAGGAGCCCTTGGGGGACGCGCCCCGATGTCACGGATGAGGCGACGGAAATCTTGATGACGTCGTGATGTCAAAAGGCGTAAACAACATTGCTATTTTCGTTAATATCTTGATATTTACAAAACTAAGTTCATATCAAAATTCGGGCTTTGTAATGACACTTCCCAGGTGTGTCTGCATGTGCATAGTAAGTTTGGGGGCGATCTGTTCATCAGACTTGGAGAAAATTGCAAACACACACACGGGAGTATCTAGAGAAAACCTGCACAGTGTAAGAGTCACTGTCTCTGTCTCATGAAGAGCAGGTCTGAGTGGGGATTGAACCTGGACGCTCAGAGGTGACAGCCATCGCTATGCCATTCTGACAGCCCTCATTGGTCGCAGGGGGCACCAAACCCCCACAACCCAAGGAAAAGAAAATGGCTGGATTGGCTCAAGATCAAGATTGAAGTCTGGTGCTAACGTACACTTTAACATCCCTTCATATCATGATATGTCATTTGTCTGTTTCACTGCATGAAGTTTGTGGCTCTGTCTATCTTCATATCATGGTCTCCACATCATCCTCCCATAGCAGGGCTTTGGGCTCGCTCCTCTTCATACAATCAGACACTAAGTGTGAGTCGATGAAGAGGAGTGAGGTTAAAAACCCTGCTGTGGGAGGATGGGTTTCGTAGCAATGGTTGCATGATAGATGTAATGTGCCTGTTTATTGTAGTAACAGTACCCCGGTACTGGAGGATTCTTTCTTCTTGTCAGCTTTCTACCTACCGGTACATGAAGTTATACACATGGGGCCGGTTTCATAAAGTGACTTCAAGCTCACGGTACCTTTAACTTCAATGCATTTTCCATTTGGTTAAAGGTACCATTAGGCCCCATAAAATTAATTAGTTGTTTATCATCCCCGCCCGCACCGAATTTTTGGCCCGCACCAATTTTTTTTTTATTTTTTTAAATTGCTTTTTAAGCTGTACTGAAGGTTGAAAACATTGTTTTTCTGTTGACCAGGAGGACTGACCACCCTGGAACTGCCAATGAACAGTCAATAATGGACATTGAACTGTGAACATGCCTAAAGTTGCTGATGGACTTCTCAGCGTCTACTAAAAGCTCCCCTAGAAATTGTCTTTTTGTTGCCAGTTCATGTGTTTTTGACTCAAGTTAAAAATAAAAAATAAAAAAAATATTGACCCTCCCTCACCTACTTTTTGAGAATCAACGGATGATAAACAACTGATTAATTTTATGGGGCCTTAGCTTAAAGTCACTTTATGAAACAGGCCCTGGTGTTTTCAACCTTACCGGTACTTCTAGCTGCATGCATTTACATTATTCTGAGGTGCTTCCTGAAGGGTGCATGCAGGGAAATTGCCAGAAAGGGGGCTGCCCTGTCCTGTCTCTCACCAGTTTGCCATTGAACATAGCATAAAAAGATATCAGAGATTATAAATAACTGCCCTCATTTTGATGATTGAACTTTGACATTTGCCCTGGTGACTTGGCCACTTATTTTTCACTGGATTTAGCATCAGCTGAATCTCATTGAGAAAAATCCATATCCAAACAATGACTTGGGTCAGAATTTTGGCCTCTTTTTCTTCACAAGTGTCGTACACATGTCCTCCAGATGTTTACTTAATCCACTTATTAACTGAGGCGGACATGCTCAAATCTTCAACCATTGACAGCAACACAACTTTTGCATAAGTTTTGAATCCCACCGCATTTCCAGCTTGATGGGCCTGCGATGCACAAGCATTGGCCCAGCGGACTTTACCTTTACCTACATCTTTTGTGTCTTAACTTGTCTATTTTGGTTTCTTTCAGGATCTGAGTGAGGCTAAAAAGAAAAAACGCAAGAAGTCCAAGAAACTTCATCGTGTCCAGTCAGCGAATCAGATCGCTCGTAATCCACAACGATCTCTGTCAAATACAAGCACGACTCTCCCGAGTGCCGGACTCTTGTTTGGTGGAAACACAGGGAAGAACGTCAAATGTGAAAGTGTGAACGGTGTCCGTTTGAGGACTTTGAGTCGATCGTCAAGTTTGAACCACATTGATGTGATATTTGAGAACAGTAGTTCCTCTTGTACTGCTAGCAGTCAGAGTACAGACGGATTCAAATTTGAAAATATGACGAGTAACGAGGCAGCTAAGAAACGCTACAAGAAAAGCTCACCAAAATCTAGTCCAGATTATCAACCTGGTCCACAGGATGATTCCTGGCGGGACAGGTCGAACTTTGCCGTGCAGGAAAATCCTGTGCACATATCGGCACGTTATCAGAGACAATATGGAAGAAATATAGTGGATGATGTTGGTGCAAGGTATAATGGATACAGGCCACCAAAAAGGGTCCAAAATAATATTCCATTTGAAGACACAAATTCTGACCCTGGGCGTCATGTTCTCGTCCAGCGTAAGATGACTGATTTCATCGAGACCTCCAGCGACAGTGGAAAAAAACAGAAATTTGGAAAGAAACATGATTTTGATACTCATAGTGATAGTTCGCGGCTTTATAGTGCCGATGTGGCGGATGATTTACATACGAGGGATCCGGTGTTTAGACCGAAGAAAAAATTTGAAAATGGTGGCAGGAAAAAGTCATATGATTCCAGGAATGGTTTTGACGGACAGTCTCACATGTCAGCTCAGGGGCGGGGACGGGGTCGAGGGGGGTATAGGGGGAAACCTCGGGATGTAGATGGCTACTCAGGGTTCAAAACGTGGGTTTCATACCGCCACTAATGTGGACATTTTTGTCAATATCACTTTGTGTTCGTAAATCATGACGTCATCCAAAAAAGGTGATATTTCTCAGCTGTAGATTCAGAAAATGCAAAAAATTATGTGGTGAAGTCACCATGAGGTGTTATCAGGTTAAACATTACCGTAATCTTGTTGGCTGTGATATAAATTCAACTGTTGTTGTTTGGCAATTGATAAGTTTATAAAGGGATGATGAACCCAATAGAGCCCATGCCGCCCTTAACCACCCTAAACCGCCCCGCCGTGAGCCACCTAGAAGACCATGCCCACCTTTTGACAAAAATCCCCATCACCTCTAATGTGGAAATCAAAATCACCAATGAGGAACCCGCAGAACTACGCCACGACGTGGCGCTGTCAGTGTAAGACCCGGAAGTCCTATTTTCTAACAGTATTTCCATTTACTTCTTGCCCCAAAATAAACCACTCTCTTTGGTTCAATTTTGATTAAATTACACTGTCCTGTTTCATGTTCAAAGTTCTCCATATATCACTGCTTTGTTTCGTCAGAAATGCCACAGGATGCCAATACTGACAACGTCTTTTGGGGAAATTTCCACGGAAAATTGTGTAGAAAAATGTACACATGCTTTGACGACGTGACGTCAACAGCGAGAAAAGTGACGTCAGTACGTCATTCGGGTCTTATACTGACTGCGCCATCTGCAGTCATGCGGGTTCCCAATTACTGCCGGCAGCGCCACAATCCGCCATGTCTCCAGATGCCGATACCGCCATAAACCGCCTTGACTCATTATACTGTTCTCTATTCTAGTGGCATTTCAGGGCGGTAAAAGGTAGAGATGGAAAATACAAAAAAAATAGGCGGCTCTATTGGGTTAAATACCATCAGGCATTAGAAAACTGACCGAGTGGACATGGATTATGATCAGTTCTCTTTGCATGATAATTATATCCAGACATTGGTTGATATTCATAGAAAGTAGCAAATGCTTTTTAGCTCACATGTGAGATATAGTGGTGACGTGGTGTCGTAGTCTGTTAGCAGGGCACGTTTCGTAACCGCTGGGGCTATTAATCTGAAACTTGGTACATATTATAAACCCCTAGTCAGGTGACCTAAGACACCAAGTTTCGGTCTGATTCGATTCTTGGCTTGGTGGTGTTCTGAAAACAGAGAGGAAGCCTATTTTAAAAGCAATCCAACATTGGATAAACGACAGAGCTCAGCTCGGCCAAGTGCAAAGTGAGACTGAGCATTAATCCAGAGAGGTTAACTAAAAATGTTCAAAGGTGGGGAGATTTCTTCTCCCTGGCTACAGGTGCGTCAGTTAGTCTGTGGAGAGGCTTGGGCATTGTCAGAAACTTCCTTCGGGCCGTAGAGTGGATACCTAAGACGGTAGGCAGCCTGGTGAAATCGGCTTGATATAGGAGGAAGCTTGCAATGATGAGTTCAGGTCTTTTGATTATATTTCAATATTGATGTAACAACTCCTTTTGGCGGTGCATTGAAAGTATAATAGAAAGGCCTTTCATCATTGGAAGTTTCAGCGAGGTTTGAGTAGGTGAAGTAACTCATTCAGTCATCATTCAAAGCTCCCTCCTGATATACAAGTGTTGCTACACATGTATATCAATCATGACCCCAATGAGGAAACCAGGTGAGGGGTGGAATTGGATAGGGACTGGGACATGGAACTGTGTTAAAAATAATACAGATCCATGTGTATCTGTTGATACTCCCAATGCTTCTACCAAGCAGGTCCTAGCACAAGTTGCTTATAGCCGCGGAGTGCATGTGCATGGCGTTGGTAGCGTCGAGATGTTGGCTCCAAACACTTCTCACATCTACTGGGTTTAGGGCGGACTCACGGATAAGTTTAATGGGATAGCCCCATGACAATGTTCCAGTGCCTTAGACGAACTGCAGAAGAAATACTTCCTCATATTTGACATGATACACAAAATTTGGTCATAATCAAGAGCCATTAGTTGCTCCACTGAGGTCGAATTTTTGCTCAAAATTAAAGTATACTTGTTGTTAGAGGGCAGAGAAAGGGAAAAATTCCCCTCCCCTCCCAAGCTCTTCCTCTCTGATTTTCAAGTTTTTATATGCCCGCCTCCAATAGGAGGCATAGCACATTGGTCATTAGGTATTGTGTGGCCCCTGTTTGTCAGTCAGTCTCTCAAGGTGGCATGTTTTGCAACTATAAGGCCAGGTCATCATACATTTACACCCAGATGAGCACATGGTCACTGAACCATTTCATTCAAGTTTTGCAGTACATTTACATTGGACCTCGCTGTGCAAATCTCAAGGAAAAGCATTTGCTAACTTTCATGAATACCAGTCATTGTTTTGTATGAAGAGGTACCTGTTTGTATAAGTACTTATGTGGGATTTTCCTCAGTGAGAACTTCAACTAATAGAGAGTTTCTGCTATCCCGTTTCCGAGATCGGGATAGCGCTGACGTCGTTGCCCGTTCTCGATCTCGACGACGTGACCCATGCGCTCTCTGATTCTGCTATCCCGAACGCCTACGTCATGACGACACGCATTGCAAGTTGCCTCCCTCATTCGAACAGCGAAACTGACATCCCAAATTCTCATCAAAATACAGGCAGATTACCATGGAATATATTACTGTTTATAATCTGTACAGGATCTACATATACCGGTACTGAATTCGATGTCTGGCAGCATTATTCTCAAGTTTGAAGAGGTTAAGGACGTGAAATTGAAGTAAACCATGTCGTTTGACATTTACGAGATACACCCGATTTATCTCGGAACGCGACAACGGGATCGACGAAGTTTATGCAAACAACGATGACGTCACGTCTTTTTTGATGACGCGACGCTGCGCTATCCCAATCTCGGATACGGGATAGCAGAAACTCTATTGTTTCCAGCAGTGACTTCCAAGGACGACTCCGTAGAAATTCAGATATCGCTAACAGTACCTAACAGAGATTAATGTACCGTAATGCTTTTAATCGTTACTGCTTCTTCTGTTCGGCCCTGTTAGTCCTATTGGACTGCCTGCGCTGTCGGTCCATGAATTTAGGGTGGTGGGCTTGAAAATTTGGTTGTTGGGACAGAGATCTTTGCTTTTTGTCGTTGGTCTGTTTCCATGGTTACCGGTAATGGAATGGATTTGTAAATATGTTCAGGGGATGGTTCATGATCACCAGGAACCTTTTGTATGAGCTTCTCGTCCGTAAATTATCAGAAAAACTTGAGTGTTGTGAAAGAATATGGTCTGCCAGTCTAGAGTTGTGATCTTACCCCTCAACTTGTGAGAACACCCCTGCTGGAGAACCGTTGAATATTAGGCCTACTTGTAAAGAATATTAGGCCTACTTGTAAAGAATGATACTCAAACACTTGTGATCTGCTTCTGGCAAAAAGATTCGCATGTTGCTCAGAAGGCTTTCGCATGTTGCTCAGAAGGTGAGCCTAACGAACCGAGATGACACCAGGAGAGAATGGAAGAAATAGATTCTTTCAGATTTTACAATAGGCAGACAATAATGAAACTGACAAATATTTGGTCTCAACCTGCCAAGGTAACAGCGACATGCGTCTGGTTTTGCCGGAGCGGGTCACACTTTGTGAAAATTGTTTCCAGTTAATTGTACTTAGTTGTAGCTCTGTTACATGTTATAGTTCACGGCATCTGCTGAATATTATTCAGTGGCTTCATTCTGATCATTGTGGTCATTTGTGAAGAAAGTACTTTCAGTTCCCAAGGATGAGGTACCAAAAGATAAACAGCCAGTTAAAACTCACCCAGTGTCCAGCAGACGGCATCTTCTGTCAAAGTTTTCTGACCATCCTGTGGTACTGATTGAAAAATGTTTGAAGAAATGTTGTCCAAGGCAACCATCTGAAGAATGTTTCTTCAAATTTTATCCAATTCATTTCCAAGGCTTTTAGAAAACTTCAAGAGAAGATACCGTCTGCTCAAACCTGGGGGCAGATAATAATGATGTCACCAGTGAAAAGATATTCCTCCTGCAGTACCGTAGTCTCGCTTGGCCAGACGCTACGGGCTCACCCCTTTCGGTAAATCACACTCCGCGTCTGGCTCTTTTAGAGATTAACAGTCGTGAAGACCGCGTGTTGGCAGCACGGGTCCTTGGGTTTTCCCAACCTCGCTCGCTTTTTGACAATATGGCGAGTGGCCCAAGGTTGTCTGAGCGAACTATACCCCTGGGGACGAGGTTGGGTTTTTCCTGGAAGTAATTTCCGCGGGAATTATTAGTGAGAAAGCGTGGTGATTGGCTGGAGTCCAGTGGAGCGCCATCTAGTGGTGTTACCGGCTTTTGAGCCCCAAATGTGCCAGTGTGTAGGAGACCGGGACGTCGGATACACACTGGGGCCGAGTGTAGCAGTACCGGTACATATCAATGACATCTTCTTGGTCGGTTAACAGGTAGACTGGTCTGCTGCCCTCGAAACGCTCTGCTTTATGCCAGGTTCCCACTATCCTATGATCAACACGATTGCCACGACTGACCTCAAGATCTGCTAGATCACCACGGTTACTCCACGATTAAGACCACGATTTCATTCGTGGCATGATTTGTGATAGTGGGAACGTTGCATTACTCACATTTGCAGAACGTTGCGAGGGCAGGGGACTAGTCTACTCATACATCTGCCAATGTTTCTGTAATGTTTCCTTTATTGTTTCGGAAATGTTGGCAGATAGATGTGGATCGTTTATCTGTGTGTCAGTCCCCTATTTTACCATAAGTAAGCCACGGTTTGGTGCATAATAGGTAGGTTGAGATCAGCGACTTACCACGGAGCTACACGGATAGAATTTGAGGACAAATTTTGTTTTCATTTTGAATTATATACATAGGCCCTGTAAATTCTAATTATTGAAATTGAAAAATTGTTATTATGGGAGAATCCAACTTACCTCGACACGAGTCCAGGTCCTAAAAATATTATAAGTTCTAAAAATATCGTAATATACATGTAGTCGGGGTAGCATAATGGTAGATGGAACAGCTTAGGTATAACATAAGCTGTTCCATTTACCATTATGCTACCCCTCCATATTACGGTATTATTAGACCTTAGGAAATTTTATGACATGGACTCGCGTCGAGGTAAGTTGGATTCTCCCGTATTATTATTAAATTACTGGTACCGGTATTGTAGGGTCCGTGATAGCTGATCTCAACCTTGCACATTGTGAGAAACTTCGTGGCAAGTTGTTTATGTTATCAAAGGTGTCGATTCACTGCACATAGTGTTTTTTACCCTCTGAGTAAACATGGCTTCTTCCGCCAATCATTTTGTGTTGGGCGGCAATGGCTAATGGGGCCAACGACGAATAGGCCTATAGAGTTTAGTTAAGTTTTCACAAAGCCCCCAAAATGCCAATTCGAACGGCCATCCCTTTTGTTCGGAGGCTGTTGGCGTTTGGAGGCATTGCAAAAACTCCCTTATGATATTGTGCTAATGACAGACTGAGACATATCCGTCACTGCTGTCCTCTTGACTCGTGAGTTTCTAGGCCTGGGCTGGGTTGCACAAAACTCACGATAGCGCTAACTTGGTGTTAGCGCTAACATCATGTTAAATGACGTAAAAAGACAACGGATTTTGACGTCATTTAACATAAAGTTAGCGCTAACACCAAGTTAGCGCTATCGTGAGTTTTGTGCAACCGGGCCCTCTTGTGCACAAAGGCCTAGGCCTCGGCCTCGTGACCTCGGCTATGTAGGCCTAGGCCTAAGGCGAATCCATACACGCCAGTGTGCCTAACACCTGCCAGTGTAGGGGCATATTTCCCTCCTAGCTAAGCCTACACTCTGACAAGAAGTGACGACTTTGTTTGGGAAACGCTGGCTGATGAGATAGATCAACATGTTTCTCTGTGTGTCCCCTGTCAAATTTAGAATAGGGGGCACACACTCATGCACTGGCAGACCGGTATTAGGCCTGTAACATGTCAATGTATAGGCCTAGGCCTAAGGCTTTACACTTGTCCCGTCGTTATGCTGTGCTGTGTAACACTGACAATAAACTTTGATGATGACATGAATAAATTATGCTAGCTTGTAATGTTTGTTCTCTTCGACTTCAGCCCTTTATTTCTTTGCCCCCTTCTCTGCTGAGAGATCCAGGACTTCTCACAGGAGTAAAACGTCTCGTCTTAAAAAATGGCACTAAGCGGGGTTATTCGCGTGCGCTCATGCAGAACGATAAATACCCCGGCATAAAAGTTGTACGTTGTAAAAAATAGCGCTATGTTGGGGTTATTCGCGTGCGCTCATGCGGAACAAATGGGAAAAGCAAAAATGACAAAATCTAAAACGGTTCCGCATGAGCGCACGCGAATAACCCCAAACGTGAAAATATCGCATTTTTAAGACTTTTTAAAAAATGCACAGTTTTGGGGTTATTCGCGTGCGCTCATGCGGAACCAATGGGAAAAGGAAAAAATGATCAAATTTAAAACGGTTCCGCATGAGCGCACGCGAATAACCCCAAACGCGAAAATATCGCATTTTTTAAGACTTTTTAAAAAATGCACAGTTTTGGGGTTATTCGCGTGCGCTCATGCGGAACCAATGGGAAAAGGAAAAATGATCAAATTTAAAACGGTTCCGCATGAGCGCACGCGAATAACCCCAAACGCGAAAATATTGCATTTTTTAAGACTTTTTAAAAAATGCACAGTTTTGGGGTTATTCGCGTGCGCTCATGCGGAACCAATGGGAAAAGGAAAAAATGATCAAATTTAAAACGGTTCCGCATGAGCGCACGCGAATAACCCCAAACGCGAAAATATCGCATTTTTTAAGACTTTTTAAAAAATGCACAGTTTTGGGGTTATTCGCGTGCGCTCATGCGGAACCAATGGGAAAAGGAAAAAATGATCAAATTTAAAACGGTTCCGCATGAGCGCACGCGAATAACCCCAAACGTGAAAATATCGCATTTTTTAAGACTTTTTAAAAAATGCACAGTTTTGGGGTTATTCGCGTGCGCTCATGCGGAACCAATGGGAAAAGGAAAAAATGATCAAATTTAAAACGGTTCCGCATGAGCGCACGCGAATAACCCCAAACGTGAAAATATCGCATTTTTTAAGACTTTTTAAAAAATGCACAGTTTTGGGGTTATTCGCGTGCGCTCATGCGGAACCAATGGGAAAAGGAAAAAATGATCAAATTTAAAACGGTTCCGCATGAGCGCACGCGAATAACCCCAAACGTGAAAATATCGCATTTTTTAAGACTTTTTAAAAAATGCACAGTTTTGGGGTTATTCGCGTGCGCTCATGCGGAACCAATGGGAAAAGGAAAAAATGATCAAATTTAAAACGGTTCCGCATGAGCGCACGCGAATAACCCCAAACGCGAAAATATCGCATTTTTTAAGACTTTTTAAAAAATGCACAATTTTGGGGTTATTCGCGTGCGCTCATGCGGAACCGTTTTAAATTTGAAAAAAATGACAAACCTACAACGGTTCCGCATGAGCGCACGCGAATAACCCAAAACTGTGCATTTTTTAAAAAGTCTTAAAAAATGCGATATATTCGCGTTTGGGGTTATTCGCGTGCGCTCATGCGGAACCGTTTTAAATTTGAAAAAAATGACAAAACCTACAACGGTTCCGCATGAGCGCACGCGAATAACCCCAAAGTGCTAAAAAATGACATTTTTTAGCAACAAAGTACAAGTTAAAGTACAACCTGATTTCTTGGACTTTCTATTTTATTATTGACCAAATCCATTTATCACATTATTATTAATATTATAAACAGCATTTTCATGCATAGAGGGTAGTGCCCGCCAAGCTTTTATTGCTCAAAGACTAAACAGGCGCAAAACATTACAGAGCTTTCAAATTCACAAACACAGATCTCTTTATACTATTTTAAAGTGATTTCCAGAATTTCCAGTCATATTTGCATTCATTTTACCAATCAAACCTAACCTAGGTTCCATTGCAAGGTAAAATGAGTGCAAATATGACTGGACATTCTGGAAAGCACTTTACTGTCTGCAAGGCAAAGCTTGGAAGTCAAGGCCAACTTGCCAAAACACGAAAGTTAAGTGGGCATTGTTCATGGACACCCATCCTTGCACTCGGGGTCTTCACAGCCCTCTCCCTCCTCACACTTGGTTCTGAGGGAGGGGTATAACCATAAATGACCCGAGATTCACAGGATGATCGACACACGACATATCGTAACTTTTTTCAAAGATAGGTAGGAGCTAAACAGATAAAGTCTTTATCTGTTTTTGGTAGGAGAGAATTAACCTGAAGGATAGCCTAAGTTTTGGGAGATGCAACGGAGAATCAAGCTGTAGGGTATCTTAAGATTTTCACATACAAATAGAAGAGAATCACTGTGGTTATCCAAAAAGACAGGAGAGAATCGGACTCAACTGTCTTAATATCAGAGGAGATAGCCTCAATAGCCTAGTTGTTGTTACCACATCCGCTTAGCAAGCGGCAGGTCCCGGGTTCGAATCCCAGACATATGGGATTAATCATCCCTGGCTCTTCAGTCCGACACATGGGACAGTAGGCCATGGTACCATGTACCTTGTGTCTTTGCAAGGGCAAGTAAAAGACCATCCAAGTGAGGAACATGAGTAGCAGGCGATGGCGATGGCGATGGCCTCACGACTACTCACCAGAGACCCGAGCCACCAGACCACTGTGGCTCTTAAAGTGAATCCAGATTAAAGCGAGTGTGACTGAAAGCCAGCAAATGGTACTCCTGAAAGCAGACAGCATCATGAACAAACAAGGGGTACGATCGCAAGAAGCCTTCACGTCTATCATACATACATGGAACTTGAAATCGCCCTACACGGTCCAGGGCCCATATTCATAAAACTACTTTAGTCTAAGTGTGACACTTACACAGGCAAAAATGTTGGATGAAAATTGGATATCCAGGCATTTTCTATATCCATTTTTCATCAACCGGATGAAAATTGGATATAGAAAATGCCTGGATATCCAATTTTCATCAGAAATATATTTCCATATTATATCAGATCTATATCCATTTTTCATCCAACAGGTTACATAATATTTTCATCCCATATTTATGAAATTTGCATATTGGTATGGATGATAGTGGTATAATGTTGCAAGTTGAGTCCTTCTTGCATTTTCATGGCTTTACTTTTGCTCTGCTGCATAATGGTTTTTAGTAGGAAACTAATCTGATATAAATTGCATGATGAAAATCTTATAGATAGCATTTTCTATATCATTTTTCACTTGGTTTGTATATCCATTTTTTATCAGATTCATATCCAATTTTCATCCAACATTTTGCCTGTGTATCCTTTGTTCAACACAAAAGATAAGTATCACACTTTGACTTAAGTATGTTTATGAATATGGCTCCAGGAGTTTATGAACCTGAATTCATTGCTTGTGCTGTCCTGCATCGAAGAAAAGCTTACAGGATTTGTCAATGATCCTAGCAGAGAATACAGTGGAACCTCTCTATAGACCGTTCTCAAATTGACGTAAACGAGAAAGATTTGCGCACTTCCGCCGAAATTTCAACCATAACCTCGATCTGAAACTGAATGACGTGACGCAGACAGCCCCGCAACAGTGATGTCGAAGACGTTGCATCAGACTCGACCATTGCTGAATAATGGATTGCGTCACGTCACCCGGTTTCAGATCGAGGTTATGGTTGAAATTTCGGAGGAAGTGCGCAGATCTGGCAATTTGAGAATGGTCTATAAGGACACCATTGCGGCTGACAAATGATGTCCTTAATTGAAAGGTATCCTGATTACAGAGGTCAAAATGAATAGAAACGACCAGTTTGGACTGAACTTTGGTGGCCTTAATAGAGAGGTGTCCTCCTGGCAGAGGTGCCCACTATAAGAGAGGTTCTACTGTATGTATATATGTAATCAGAAGGCCGTAAATATCTGGAACTATGCGTCACAAACATGAACGAGTAAGAAACTGGGCACTTTGATTAATTATATAAGGGCATTACTCATTGCAGCCAGCTGCTTCAAATACAGATCATATTTACCTATGGTAATTAATTATGATAATTACCTATGGTAATTAACATGCACTAATTAGTAGTAATGATACTAATCTATGTTCCTTATGACTAATGTTAGTAGCGATAAAAATGTCCTAATTAGGACTATTTCAGCCTTGGACTCCATGTTTTGTCCCGGATTTGATGTTAAGGGCCATGGAAACGACATAAGAAAGGATATTTATCATAAAATTCCCTTTCCATTTGCCCTTTCAAGATTCGGGCAAATTCTGAGGCTATTTGTCCCAGTGCACTTTCTCAAAATATCTTAGAAATGAGAAAACGAGACTTTACTGCCATTAATAGCGGCTGCCTGTTAGTGGTCTGAGAACGTCACAAACTTTTACATCACACACGTAAGCCATGGCCTCCATATAATGGATGACGTTGTGCCGTGCACTTCTTCTCTGCAACGTCAAATTCCATGACGTCCTTGGACCGCTAACTGGTGGTGGCCTCTAACGGCAGTAAAGTTTCCCATTGCATTCAAATGCTCATGAAGACCTATTTAAACTGATAACATGTTACCAAGTGACACTCTGAAGTTTCAGAAATTCGTTAAAAATCCATCTCCCTTATTCTGCGTAGGAAAAATTGAGGGGGAAAACATAGTAGCCCCACAAAAAAATCTATTTTTAGGGTATATCTATTATAATCTCATCATATTCAGAATATTTTGATCGTGATCGTAAGTAATGAATCTGGCCAAGTCTTTGGCGATTGCCACTACCCTCGTTCTTTTCACCAGAATGTTTAACGTACATGTAAAAACGTCTGTAGCAGATGAGTATTTTAATAAAACTGTGATAAATTTTCTGGAAAATGATGCAAATATTATGCTCAACCCAATCTTTGTACAATTAAGCATATGACCAATCGACGATAAAAAAACTACATGCATTTTACATGTATTTCCATTTAGTATAAAGCTAATCAGTGTTCACACCATTCATTTCAGAGTTCACACTGTGAACACATCACTGTCCAAAATGACGTATCTCTTAAGTCCCTCAGTCATCTCTTACTGCGTGTTCACTGCAGTCATAAAAAAAAATCACCAGAAAATTGCCTGTCATATAACTTTTTCCGGACACAAAATTACAGAAAACACAAATGCAATTTCAATTTAGAGGACCACAAGATTTCCATGGTCTTGACCCAGAAAAACTGACTTGACATTGCCAACGTTTCAATACAGGTAAAATGCCCCCCCCCCCAAGCCAGGCCTACCATCTGCAGATTCTGCATGATTTACCAATAAAATCCTTTGGAAAAAGTTGACCAAACTCTACCGAGCAACTCAACAAGTAGCAAAACAAAAACAGACGACATCTTGTCAAAGATATTTCCTCAAAATTATAAGGCTTACAGGAAAATATTTGAAGAAATCATGTTGATTTTTACCAAATAAATGACATTCCTTCAAGTTTTTTTCAAAATGTTTACATTGTGCGGCGAAATCACAGAATGTCGTCGCTGGTACTGAATGAGTCGCCAAACGGCAATAGATACGAACACGCAAACATGCATAGCCTCTGACTATTTCCATTTCAGCCATCAATGGCTCTGGGTAGGGCCACAAAAATTTACTAAGTATTACTATATACAGCTTGTGCTTCAGCCATGGACTCAAAGTTACGTGAAATTACCTAAGTTTTCGAAACCGTTTATTAAATTCAGCATTTTTCATTGCAGTGCTGATTCAAATCACGTTCTAATTACCACGATCGCTAAAACTTCTGGCAGAACTGCCGATAGTCACATTATCAGGCAGTGGCGCAAACACAGTGCTCAAAGTGATTGAAATAAATTACGTTAGCAGTTTATAAAAGCAGAAATATTTCTACACAAAATTTTGTCCATCCCTCAAAAGCCCACCACAAAGCCCCTAACAAAGTCACCAAATGACTGTCATACACGGTCATATTTTTCTGCAAATTTCCTGAACATGCTCAATAACGGTCTAAAAATCTCCGCCTATTGGCCCTCAACCTGAATTTCAAAAATTTTCATGAATGAAATGGTCCAGGCACCATGTGCTCACCTGGGGGTAAATGTACCCGAAGAATGATGACCAAGAAATATGCAATGGAAAAATCAAGCGAAAAATTTGACCTCAGTGGAGCAACTAATGGCTCTTGATTATGACCAAATTTGTGCATGTCAAATATGAGGAAGTATTTCTTCTGCAGTTCGTCTAAGGCACTGGAACATTGTCATGGGGCTATCCCATTAAACTTATCCGTGAGTCCGCCCTAAACCCAGAAGACGTGAGAAGTGTTTGGAGCCAACATCGCGACGCTACCAACGCCATGCACTTTGTGCACTCCGCGGCTATAAGCAACTTGTGCTGGGACCTGCTTGGTAGAAGCATTGGGAGTATCAACAGATACACATGGATCTGTATTGTTTTTAACACAGTTCCATGTCCCAGTCCCTATCCAATTCCACCCCTCACCTGGTTTCCTCATTGGGGTCATGATTGATATA
>NMRB01000438.1:199275-227890 GCA_002633025.1 Notospermus geniculatus | reverse complement strand
TTTTCAAGCCGCATCAGCAGTTCACGGCAGTGAAATTTCACACTCGGGGCTAAAGAGTCCACGTAAGTGACACAAACATTGTGGAACGAATGCACCTTCTCTGCTAACTGCATCAACGTCATGCTACTTTTATTGGCAGCTATTCGCAGTCCTTTCACACTTGACTTCAAATCTTGCAAAGAGGTGTAAATGAATTCCTTGCTTGGGACATTATCCTCTCCACTCACTTCTTGCACCGGTTCACTTGCGTTGCGTTCCGGTTTTGCTGCAGCCGTGTTCATCGGCTTCGGGTTGTTCACCGACTTTAAACCCGGCATGTAGACACCGGATCCACCACCCGGCAAAACTTGTTTGGCACCGGTTAACTTAAGCGACGAAACCCCCTGGCGGATTCCAGTCGGTGTTTTTGTTTTATACGTCGTTACAGTGTTTATACCCTTCGTTTCCAAGATGGGTGGTTCCCGGTCCTTACTACTCTCCCCACGCCCACTGTCATTACTCACGTTACTTTCCGACGTACTGCTATGGGAAATTGAACGGAATTTCTCAAGCACTTCGGCTTGGGATGGCACTACCCTGGTTTGGTCCTGCATAAATTTAGGTTTGGGTTTCCCGTCGGCGTCCCCGCCGCCATCCCTCTTGGACTTCCCCACGTCCCTCTTACTCTTATCCGACTTCACCTTCCCGTCGTGTTTCAACTTTTCATTCTGTTTTGGTACCTCGTTAATTTTTGGTGCCGGGGCCACCTTCTCCTTCCCCGTGGGTTTCTTCGGCACCGGAGGGCTGAATTTTGGACGTGAGTTCTCAATAATCGGTGACTGTGGTCCGTCAATATATTTATTCTCCAAAATATACTCCTCGGATGAAGTTGAAGGATTCCGCGAAGGAAATTTTGACAAAGTACTCGAGTGAACTAATGAAGGTCTATCGTTGGATATCGTGTTTGCATGTGTCAACGGCGGCCGATCGCGCTCGTCTCTGCGTTCTTGCGGAGAGTGTCGTTTGTCCACTGCGTCTTTTACAGGGTTACGAAGCGGAGGGACTTCCGCGATTTTTGCCTCCTTGTAGACGATTTTGTCTACGGGGAGGCGCTGAGCACCACGTAGGGCAGGTTTTGGCTTCTGCTTGAACTCACTTGGCGGAGATTTCAATGATTCTTGCGGTGATGGCGAGTTATCGAAACTCTTCGCATGTGAGAAATCTTTTTTTCGATTGAAAATTTGAGTCACTGGTGATTTGTCGTTCGACTGCGCCACTGCATGAGTCGAAGTGGAGCGTAAAATAGAACTAGGTTTAACATTAGGTACATGATCTACTGAACTAGGGTCCTCCGCAGGTTGAGATTGATTTTTATTGTTTATCACATGGCGTCGACTAGTTTGGGGTGAAGCCTGCGGCGGCGAGTTAGATATCCCAGAATCCTCTCGTTGATGCTGGGTCCCGTTATCGATACGTTCCTCGTGCATGTCATCCTGATTGTGTTTCTCGAGCGAGGCAAGATAAGCGCCGATGCGTGCGCCTTTCGGTATCGTCCCGTAACGACTTATAGCCTTTTTAACATTTGTAACGTCGAGTGCGGCCACCTGGGGGTGCCCTTCCATATTATCGTGCATATCAAGATGAGATAACGAGGCCGTATCTTCCATTTCGTGAGATCGGGATACCAGCGGATAATTTTTTTGTGACCTGCTCCTCGTCTTTTTCTTCGGTTGATGCGAGGAAGCAGTAGGCGGCAAATGCAACGGCTGTTTGGGAAAATGCCCCGCCCGAGGGATACTGTCAAAATTGTCCAACTCCGCATGGTCACTGGGAGTATGGCGAAGACTAGATCCTAACAACTCCTGACTATTCGACCGCGAACTCGGCGTCGTGCCCTCGTCGACTATTTTTTCCTGACTACCACTCTGAGATCTGCCTCCGTGAGAGAGAATATCCTCGCTACTACTCCCCGATTTCTGCGCGTCCATCAAACGGCGACTGGCCTGCACTGCAAGTCGTTCGTCGCTAGGACTCGGGGACGCGCTGGCCTCGTTCATAATCTTATACTCCTTATCAACAGAGTCAATGTATTTATGAATAGCACGGTCTTGATTATAATCCTCAGCATGTCCATCATACTCCATAAGCGGTTCTGGCACCGTCACGTTCCGGGTCCCAGTCGGCGTCGAATGATCCTTGAATGAACTCGTACGTTTCGGCGGCGCCGGAGCCTTCTTTTTACTCTTACGACTCGCCGTGGATGAGTTTGACGACATGATCATGGCGACTTCACGATCCATGTGAAGATCTTCCTGAGAGGTGGGGAGGGTGCGGTGAGCCATTGGTGGGGTGGAACCTGAAACATGAAAAGTTCATAATCAGTCAGAGAGACATCGACCAACTCTTCTCTTTGAACTTAACTTTGGATGTTTTGCTCTTAATCGAATCCCGACACAAAGTATAAACTTAGAATCACACTATATTCAATTCAGAAAGTGCTTACGTTTGCCGACATTTAGTGTATCGGTAGTATAAAATGTACTCTGCTCTATCTGAATACATTTAGAGCTCTGCCTGCAGTTTTTTCAATGTGTGCTGAAAACTAGGCCTTGATTCTTTGAAGACATGTACATATCAGGCAAGCATTTCGGGGACCTTCACGACCTATGAGACCTCTACTTGCACTCTCCTTACACTTTGAAAATAACATAAAATTCAATACAGAGGGGGTTTAATGATTTCTTGTCGTAAGGGCAAACAAACCTAGGCCTACTAAACATTACAGGGTGGGCCAGAGAAAGTGTCCCTCGAACAACAGCATTTCTATTGTTTCCCTATTGTTCGAGGGACACTTTCTCTGGCCCACCCTGTAGAACTTCTCAACCTACAGACACAGAAAGTGCTCACAGTGAGGTGAATCTAAAGTGAGTGGGAAGCAAGGACAAGACGGGTGTAGTGAAACATGGATGTATCAGAAATATTCAACATTTTGAATCTTGACAACAAACGTGTCGCTACGAGTCAGTACTAAAGAAGGGAACCCAAACTCTTCCCTCCGTCTCCAGGCAGACAGAGACAACAGACACAGAACCCCAAGAAAACAGGGCCCGTACTCATAAAACATTGCTAGGCCTAGTCACTTACTAAAGAGCACAGTTTGTACAGGCCAAGCAGGCAAGGTTTTATGAATATAGGCCCAGGCCACTAATGACAAAACTAAATCCAGCACAACATTGAGATGTTACCAATAGAGGGGGCCTACCGGTGTTGTAACCTGCATATGAACCAGTGTATGAGTAACGGTAACACTGACCTCTCGCCTCGAGGGAGTCATCGATAAAATCTCCGCTGCCGCTGCGGCTTTTTGACGGCAGACCTGGCTTTCCACTTCTGCCGAGAGATTTTTCAACCTCTGAAATATGAAGAGCAAAAATATGAATTCGTTTCCTACAAGCTTGCATGCAGAAAATGGTGAAATGGGGAGTACATTTTGCAAAATTTGTTTTTTTCATGATTCTCCATATTTCTGAGACAAGCCTTGATAGCCTAGTTGTTATCACGTCTGCTCAGCAAGCAGCAGGTCCTGGGTTCAAATCCCGGGCCATATGGGATTAATCGTCCCTGGCCCTTCAGTCCATCGCATGGGACAGTAGGCCATGGTGCCTTGTACCTTGTGCCTTTGCAAGGGCAAGTAAAAGACCCCATCCAAGTGAGGAACATGAGTAGCTTGAGATGGCCTCTACCGTACCTACCAGGGCCAATAATGCTATGACTTCAGCCCTGACGGAAAAATCTGATACAATACAACATTTTACCGGGTAAAGAGGATTTCCGGTGCTCAGGTTCGTTGGTACCTACCTTCCGTAATACTGGAGTTCATGAACATGTTTTCTAGACAGTTGTTAATCTCATGGAATGTGGGCCGCTCGTTTGAATTCCACAACCAACCTGAAACGTTACAGAATCAAAATTATCATGACATTGGTGACAGACCAGTATGAACAAGGCGTGACGACAACATCTTATGTCATCTGGTGCAGAGGGGAAACAAAATATAACACAAAACATGTTGCTCTGCACCACTAACACAATCTGTCTCCCTCTATTTTCTTGGCCTGTCAGCATCCCTGATAAGCAGGTGGTTATCACGTCCACTAAGACGCCGCAGGTCCCGGGTTCGAATCCAGCCTGGGCCATATGGGATATCATCCCTGGCTCTTCACATCCATCGCAAGGGAAGAAACCATGGTGTCTTGCACGGTGTTCCTTTGCAAGGGCAAGCAAAAGACCCTATCCAAGTGAGGAACTTGTGGTGGCCTCACCCATTATAATACCAGGGCCAATAACACTTTGATTTCAGCCCTGATGGAAACACACTAATACATTTGCCGTAAAATCCCACTTACACATCATCATGAGTTCGTAGACATTCTGTGGACATCCCTCGGGACATTCCATCCTGTAGCCCTTCTCCAGGAGATGGTAGACCTCCGTCAGGTCAACGCCGGGGTATGGCGACATCCCGTATGTGGCAATCTCCCACAGTAAGACACCAAACGCTGAAACAGCAAGATTGGTCAATATCAACCACATTATGAGACCTAGAATTATATAGGATACACCATCTCCACTACCAGCTCCATTATACTTCATTCCGCATCCGATTGGCGTGAGGTTTTTGGCTGATATATCTGCAATGGCTTGGTCAAATTTGCCATACCATACATCAATCGACTTGTCTTTCTTATCGGTATCTTTCTGCTATCTTCATTTTTCGTGCAAGGCCGACATAACGGATCCCTTTCTCAAAATCGCTCCCTTGTTTTGAGGCCTAACAGCTTCAGGTTCTTCATACAAAATGACCTCAATAACAGACATCACAACCAATCTGACCAAAACAACTCACCCCATACGTCCGACTTTGTTGAAAATTTATTATAGGCGAGGCCTTCTGGGGCTGTCCACTTGATTGGAAACTTGGCACCGGCGTGTGCAGTATAAACATCGTCCTTCATCAGACGGGCAAGACCAAAGTCGGCGACCTTGACTAAGTGGTCTTCACCGACAAGGCAGTTACGAGCAGCAAGATCCCTGGAACGGAAATACAAAGGCTTCTTTACTGTGCTTTCCACTATTACACAGTTTCAAGGAACTTAGAGCAGTCTCTCCAGAAATCTTTCTGGAGCAGCTCATTCAGAACATTACTTGATCCTTTCAGACCAGTTGTGAGGCGATCTAGGAAAACCCATTGGATGTCGCTTTTGAGGAAAGTGTTGATGGCCTTGGTAAACCCACACATTTCAATAGCTGACATGTACTATGTAACAGGTAAACAGTAGAAGATCAATGCACAGGCACTGACAGCCCTTGTTGATCATTCAGCGACATCCAGTGGGTGTTCGTACACTGCCTCCAGTTAAGAGCACGAAGTTCCGACTCGGCCGGGAATCGAGCCCCTCTCGGTCTTGAGTCCGACAATGAACCACAGCAAGAAGACTTGCATTAAAGGTCTGAATATTGCAAACTAACAAATGTGATTTATGTGATTTTTGCTTTTTTGGAGTCCATGAATTCTTTGGGCTGTTTGAGAAAGTCACAGGCAATTCGGGACAAGCATATCAGAACTTCAAGTATGAAACTTCCAAAGCCAAAATATCCAGATAATGCGGGTGCTATCACCTCAAACTTTCCAAGCACTCCCTCCCGGCTTTGTATCTTACCTATGTATAAAATTTCTAGCTTCTAAGTAGGCCATGCCGGAGGCGATTTGCGTGGCCATGTACATGAGAACTGTTGGTGGCATCTCTTCACGTGGCGTGTTGCGAAGATAATCCAACAAGTTACCGTTCGTCATGAACTCAGTGATGATGTAGTATGGTGGCTCCCTTGTGCAGACACCTAGAAAGAAATGAGTGGTATTTGCTGAATGAAATGAAAAGTAGAAGATGAAAGGAATTTGCAGGGTTTCCCTAGGACCTGTGGATCAGCTGGTTGCAATCCTTTCTCCCTGCCTTAGCCATCAAGCTTGACGATCAAGCCAATTAACATGAAGATCCTCAAGGTGATACTCTAGCCCGGCAGTTTCATGGCACGCCTATCAGTTTGATATTTAGAGGTATTGTATTTGTATTTTTACGATCACGGCCAAATCCAGCATTATTGGCCCTGGAAGAGGCCATCTCAAGCTACTCATGTTCCTCACTTGGATGGGGTCTTTTACTTGCCCTTGCAAAGACACAAGGTACAAGGCACCACGGCTTACTGTCCCTTGCGACGGAAGTGAAGAGCCAGGGATGATTAATCCCATATGGCCCGGGCTGGATTTGAACCCGGGACCTGTCTCTTGCTTAGCAGACGTGATAACCACTCGGCTATCAGGGCTCCTCAATATCTGGAGGTGATGGCAAGGCACCCAGATCGATATACATAATCATACGTAAGTCAAAGTGTGATACTTATCTTCTGTGTTAAACAAAGGATAAGTGTCACACTTTAATACCGGTAGACTTAAGTAGTTTTATGAAGATGGGCCCAGGCCCATCATATTCACAGATCCTCACCTAACAACTGGACGAGGTTGGGATGTTTCATTTCCTTCATGACAGACGCTTCCTCCAAGAAATCATTCAACGCCATCGTATCCTCCTTTATCGTCTTCACGGCCACCGTACGATTATACCGCTTCCAGAACGCCTCATAAACGTCACCGTATTGCCCACCCCCAAGTCGATGCTTCATCGCAATCTCCGTCCGTTCCACTTCCCACTTGTCCGTCTCCGGCGACACGCTGAACACAGTGGGTTTACTTTTCTTGGGTGCGGGATACAATAAGGTCGTGATGAGGCCGTCGGAGTGCATATAGTGATGGTGGACTAGTTCTGCAAGGCTGTTGAACCGGTGATCAGAGGTCACGTACACCTGGAAGAAGACAGAAAAGGAAATGAAGGGACTGCTACTCTCACAGGGTATCTGCCAGGGGGTTATGGGGTACAGGGGATACAAATACCCCCCGTGGCTTGAAGAAGGGGATATGTACCCCTTCTCTCGCCTGAGTTATGCAGATTTCTTCTCCCAAATGCTTGGAAAATGCATTTTCGGGGGTTAAAAAACATATTTTCCTAAGGCTAAAGGGAGGCCACAGATCCATTCCAGAGGATCCCTGCAGCATCCACAAGCCCCTTCTTTCAATTTCTGGCAGAAACCCTGTCTCAGCAATGTATTTCAACTAAAACAAGATGAAGATCTGGTAATCTCCCCACCCCGATACGCACCTTTCCATCCGCGTCCTCATTTATCCGATAGTGATACACCCGGCCATCATACCGCAGCGATATCGACCTCTGCCCTGGACTACTCTCACTCTCCCTGACTAGAAAACTCCCATTTATTCCACTACTCAACAAGTACTCGGCCGCGTTCCGTGAAATCGGACCGTGGTACCAGGAGAATTTATCCAAACTGTTGATAGCAGCGAGATAGTTTCTCGGTACCCAGCCGATGCGGCCTTCCATGTTCATCACCTCGCACCATTCATGGCCCTTGTTCTCACGCTGCATACGGAGCTGCTCCCCTGAAAAAATAATCCGCAGATTAAAGAATGGACGGTGTAGTTGAGAAACTTCAGAGAGAGGGCTACAGTTGATAACGAGAAATCAAGGTTACACCCATCTCGCACCCACCTTTCTTTAAGCCTAGCTGATTTTCCCCGCTCTCTTGGAAGTCGTACAGCGCCATGAAGAGGTTCGGATCGTCGTCGATCTGACTGAGGAGGTTTTCCCGCGACATCCATCGCGAGCCGAGGCCAGAATCGGTGAAACCGGCATCGTGGAGCGGGGCATCTGGCAGGGGGCGATTGAGCAGAAGAGCTTCTGAAATGATAAAGAACACAAGAATGAGAGCATCCTTTCAAACATTTGCAAAGTCTCTCACCAACTTTACACAAAACTGCCTGAAAACTGCCGAACTGCAAAGCAGAATGGGTTAATCTTGGGAAACAACAGCCGACATATCTCCAATGAACATTGTGTACGGAGGAGGCTAGTTTTAAAATTCTTCCCAGAACGCAATCTATAAACCGTCTTACCTACACAAGTCTACACACAGCAGGTGATCTGAACCACAGATTGACTTTTTGAAGTGCAACTATGAAGATATGGAAATATAGGTGTTTGTGGATAAGAAGGTCTACAGTCAGGTCTTGGGTGTGTGGATTTAGGTGATACTGGTGGAGCTGAATGGAGGCCTAGCACAAGCAGACGGACATGAAGGCCTAGCATGAGCAGACGACAAGAAGGCCTAGCATGAGCAGACGACATGAAGGCCTAGATGGGCAGATGACATGAAGGCCTAGCACAAGCAGACGACATGAAGGTCTAGAATGAGCAGACGACATGAAGGCCCAGATGAGCAGACGACATGAATGCCTAGAATGAGCAGACGACATGAAGGCCTAGCATGAGCAGACGACATTTTGGGATCGAATTTCCTCTAAGTAGGAAAATTTTATAAGGAATTGTTCGAAGGAGGTCTCTCTAGGAAGAGGTGCATGTCTTGGCTCTTGGCTTAGGATTGACTGTTCACTGCACTTGGGGGAACGATGGGGAGGGAGTCCTCGATCAAATGTGGCAAACAGAAATTTGTGACACATCCTTTGTTCAGGGCCAAAGTCATGACAGACATGACTGAGATCAGCAGTAAACGAAGTCACGAGATGAGTAAAGTTTGAAGGAAGAAACAAAGATAGAAATCATGAAATATCAAACATCGGCCGAACCCATCCATCTTTTCTTCTCAAAGCTTCAGTTTCAAGATCAAAATCTTTGTCGTGATCCTAGTCAAATCCTACCCCGAGCCGAACGCACTTCCTTAGTCATCCGGAGAGCCTCGTATGAGGAATAACAGCGATTTCATAAAGAAACACTCAGCGATTGGTATTAACTTGATGCACGAATCTGATTGATCCAGTCCAGCCCGGGGCGGTACAACTGTCGCTGTCTTTGAATCACGCTGTATTGAATTTGTTAAGCTTTCGCCAACTTGTTAGGTCATGCCGGCTGCCTCGGGCAGTGATGAGCTGTTTATGGGATAATGACTGGCTGATCTGCGCTGATTTGTTCAAACATAGAAGACTGAGGCACGAGGTACATGTATAGCCATGACTCTACATATAGCACGTGATGTCCCCTGTGGCATGTATGGGCTTCTTTGACCATGTCATAGAAATACCGAGCACGTCTATATTCAGCAACGCCTAGAGACATCAGTGGCCATGACACTTAACACATTTTATCTGTATTCGTCATTGACCATGTGAACATGATTTCACTTGTCTGTATTCGATTCATCATTAACCATGTGAATGGTGAAGGCCTGGGTCTACTGGACCGCCTGGCTCTATGGTGATGGCCTGGCTCTATGGTGACGGCCTGGCTCTATGGTGATGGCCTGGCTCTATGGTGACGGCCTGGCTCTATGGTGACGGCCTGGCTCTATGGTGATGGCCTGGCTCTATGGAGATGTGCTGATTTTATGGTGACGACCTGGTTCTATGGTGACGACCTGGCTCTAGGGTGGCTAGCTATGGTAATAGACTAGCTCTATGGTGATGAGCTAGCTCTATCCTTATGGGCTAGTTCTAACATGATGGCTGGTCTCTATGATGATGACCAAGTTCAAGGCAATGGGCTGCCCAGCATGCCAGGTCAATATTTCACCTACCCAAGAGGGTTTCGTCTTTCAATAAAATTACCCACAACGACCACAACTCAACTGCAGACAAATTTTGGATACGACCAGACCTCTTCCACACTCCACCCGCTCCATCCGGTCTATCCCAGAGCAATTTGTCTGTCCCGTCAAGTATGAAATACGGAGCTGATGCTCCATTGATCGGACGGGAGGCTGGCACAAGGGGCCTCGTGACAGTTGAGGTAATCAAGGCGTATGAAACATTGAAAGAGATGAATGATGACTTGAGGAACTCATCTCTGTTAGTTTTGCTGCGGATTGCAAAAGTGTGAATGTCTTTCAAATGAAGAGCCTTGATAGCCTAGTGGTTGTCACGACGACTTGGCAAACGGCAGGTCCCGGGTTAGAATCCCAAGCCATATGGGATTAATCATCCCTGGGTCTTTAGTCCGTCGCATGGGACAGTAAGCCGTAGTGTCTCGTTCCTTGTGCCTTTGCAAGGGCAAGTAAAAGACCCCATCCAAGTGAGGAACATGAGTAGCTTGAGATGGCCTCTTCTGTACTTATCAGGTCAAACAATCGCCATGCTCACCACTCTCCAACCCCAGGGACAAATTACGTTGTTGGCCAATGGACCCGATGCCGATGTAGTCGTACATTTTGTAATGTTTTTCTATAGTTCGTATTGGTGCCGCTAGGTGGCTCCCTCTACGTCAGCAGTCAAAATACCGGTAAGCGATCGCATACCGTACCCCTTTAAGTGATGTTACTGTACATGAGAATCAAATCTTCGCCCACGATGCTGATGCTTCTGATCGCAATCGCAGGAAGATGAAATCATGATCTATGCATTAGAACCATGAATAACTTCCTGATGTTGTGATCTACGCAATGCCTTCAGATTGATATTTGATAGGCATGTTTTCTGTAAGTACACCCACAACAAACAACCTATCACACGCGCATCTAGTCGAGCAGTTGGATGCCGTCAGATTCAGGTGGGATTTTAGAAGTCAGTAAAGGAAGGGAAACCTCAGTAAGATCAACTTCTCCGCAAGCCATCTCAAGCTACTCATGTTCCTCACTTGGATGGGGTCTTTTACTTGCCCTTGCAAAGGCACAAGATACAAGGCACCACGGCTTACTCTCCCATGCAACGGATGTCAAGCCAGCAGTACACTTGGTGATATCACAAGCAATCTAATAGGAGCAGTCAGCCGCGCATATTGCCAACAGATGGCAGCAAAGTTCTAGCGGACCAATGTACAGGAAAATCTATGTGATTGCTGCTCGATCTATAATGACTAGGTCGCTATATGCATTGAATTTGGCCGTAGTGACACCTATTGGTCAAATCGCTGACAGCTCCTATTGCTACCAGCCTAAAACCTGTATTGCTTTCGATTCACATCCTAGGTTTTAACTAGCCGAGTTTCATGCCTGTGACAGGACTCGTAGCACAATTTCCAATCTCGAAGCCAATGAGATGAATTTGTCCATGTACTACAGCTTAACCAAATCTCTCTGCTGCTGGTCCAGAGACCCGCATCATAAGGACTCTGATCTTATTGTCTGTAACCCTTGTAAAGACGGCATCCAATCAGAGCTAATCACACGCCTTGTCTCGTCTTTAAGGCTTTGATGTTGAGGGGACAGCTGCTCTACGTTCATAACATGGTTATTACCAACTACATCAATGCTGAGGAAGTGAGAGTAACCAGTGGGTGGGCATGACCACTTGTGACCTTGTGCACAGCACTTCACTGTCATTATTGCACAGCTCACTGCAGGCTAAAGCGGGTGATCCACTGTTGCGATTTTGGCTTGAGACGGGGTTGCGTTCCCTTGCGATTACCTTATAAGGACTTCCGATTGCCATATAAGGTAACTGCAAGGGAACGCAACGCCGTCTCAACCCAAAATCGCAACAGTGGATCACCCGCTTAAAGGTGTGTCTCCACAGGAGGGTTTTCTCGTGTAAGATTCGAACCCAGGACCTGCCGCTTACTAAGCATATGTGAACCACTAGTCTATCAAGCTCATCAAAGCACATAGGTCCATATGGTTTTTTGCTCTGCAGTCGTTCTGCACGGAGAGGAACAGCTGACGACAACTTCGCCAGGTCAATTCACTACAAACTCCAACATCTTAACCATTTCGCTGCATTTGACGTGCAGTTCACATCATGGCACATGCGCCGTCCAGTGCGGGTTACGTCCACGGACGAACTGATGCGCAGCACTGCGTATAACGGCTGACACAGCAAAAGGGTTAACCAAAGTTAAATGATGGCAAAACTGAACCGAGATCATTCACTGTCATAAAAATACACCATCTCAATGAAGAACAGGGTGTTCATCATTCCGGCATCTTTTTTCCATCCACGTTAATTTAATTACTGGGATCAAGTCCCTGGCAGCGGATCACAGGAGATAATTTTTCATGAAGAGAGGCCCCTGGGTGCATTTTAGACACCTGGTTCCATATTTCATGTCCATCAATGCTTCAAGTTTTTGCAGCAAATTTCTTCTTGCAACATAAAATGATTTAGTATGGAGGCAAACAGAATGTTTAAAATCGAGGAGCTATGGTGGTCCAGTGGCTTGGATCTCTGGCTAGTGGTCATGAGGTCCCTGGTTCAAATCCCACTGTTGGCATGAGACTTTGGGCAGGTCTCTGCCTCACTCTACCCAGGTGTATAAACGGATACAGGTTGGAAAAGCTCAGATTGTAGCGCTGAATGAGCAGCTCATCTGAGTTACTGAAAGGTTTCAGGATAGACTGGGGTTAAAGAGTAAAGTCGGATGATAACCTCTACCGTAGTTGATATCAGACTATAAACCCAAATTTTAACTTCTAACTCTTTATCTACGGTATGTTATGGGCAGAGGACGGGCCACACTGAACGACCTCCAAAACTTATCAACAGCGAACCATTAAAACGGTGAAAGCCGTGAAGTACAAGACACTTCAAACCTACCAAAGCGGAGAGAAATCAATAGTGCGATATTGACACGTTGTTATCTTATATAAACAGGTAACATATATAATAATTCCAACAAAAACACGGATATTTTCCCTGGAATTTGTGCAATTTTCCCCAGGGCATACTCTGATTTGCTCCTTGTTGATTTATTGTTTTCCGATGTGGTAAAATACGCGATGTAATTGGCCACTGTTTTCAGGGATTTTTGAGGATCGGATGAGGCTAAGTGATTGGTTACTTGACTGGTCGACTGCCGCTTGATTGGTTACTTGACTGGTAGACTGCCACTTGATTGGTTAGTTTACTGGTTGGCTGTCACTTATGGTAATGGCTGGAAGGCTGTCGCTTGATTGGTTACTTGACTGTGGTAGACTGTCACTTGATTGGTTACTTGACCGGAAGACTGTCGCTTGATTGGTTACNACCAAGTTTCCATTCACAAGACATCGTGAGCTCGCATTTTCAGTGGAATCGATGTTAAAAGAGTCAAAATATAACGTCTTCGCATCAATTCCCAGCTCTCGTCAAGCGTGGAGTGGTCGTCACGTCTGATGGAATTATTCTAGAAACGCATTAAGCATTTCCCGATGAAGAGACGAAAAATGCATGAGAGAATTCCGCTCCGTCTGAGCATGTTGCAGAGGGTAATGTGCGGAATGCTATCAGCCGGGATCTTGAGATTGTTACGGGATGAAGAGGTTAGGGTTGGCAGTGGGTGGAGGCTTGGATCATTGAGCAGAATCAAGAGATCCATGTTGTGGTGAGGGCCGGGTGCAGCGCAGCGAACATCGTCATCATCTACAGCTGGTCTCTTGCTTTGTATGAAATATTTCTATCCGGGCCGAAGCCATAGCATTATTGACCCAAAGAGGCCATCTTCAGCTACTCATGTTCCTCACTTGGATGGGGTCTTTTACTTGCCCTGTGCTGTCAGAGAGTGTCACATATGAGTCTGACCGGGATTGAACTTGGGACCTCAGAGGTGATAGGCGCCGATGTTTCCATTGCGCCACTCTCTGCCCTGCCAGAGAGGGTCGCCCTCTCTATCACATGAGTACCAAATCTGACCGGGGATCGAACCCGGAACCTCAGAGGTGACAGGTGCTGATGTTTGCACTGCGCCACTCTGACATCTCTGGGAGGTTTTCACGCCTTGACTTACTTTATTCTTCACACATTTCAAAACACAAACACAGAGATTTTCAATCTATCAGAAAGAATACAGTGAAGAAGAGTCAGGCCATAGAACACATGTATAAGATTCCTATCCAATGTTCTAATCCTACAGTACAGCATGAGCTAGAGGCTGAACGTAGGTACCACTAATGATGCTGGCTCCGGTAGCTCCCGCTGCAGTTGAGATCTGACTCAGCTCAGTCTGCTTCAGACAGCGCGTGGGTATCACTGACTCAACAACACGGTCTCAGGTCGGATCAGCGAACGAAAACAATCCCGCTTGTATTGAGAAAAAACGGTGTGGGGAAATATCGGCCGGGCAGTCGTGATGGCAAGATGCAACAGACAGGCGGTGGCTGTACAATGCAGTGGATTTTAACTCCTTCAGAACCAGGGATGGGGCAGCCCTTCTCACCTTGCACCCAAATGTGACCTGTAAAAGTACCAAATGTAGGTGGGGACGAGTTGTCCGGGGACGAATTGTCCTCCAACCTTCACAGAAAGACTTAGAAAGAAAGCTCGTCCAAAACGTTACTCATTTACTGTATGCTACTTTCTCCTGTCTTGGTATCACATTCCAAGCCTGAATTCCAGCATCAATATCACCATGTACCAGAGACAGTCAGAACTCCCCGCATCCCAAGAGGGATGACTCCAGTGGCTGAGCCTGTTTATAAATGTGGAGAGATAACCAACTCCCTTTGGGACGCTCACCCGGAATATAAACATTCTGTACTTTTAAAGTTAGAATATGTGGCGATACTGGTTCTTGGCGAGTCTTCAGTCAGTAGGTTTGATTCCTACCCGGGGCGCCCCCTTCTGGAGGCCGTGGCCTACGTCTATTGTTTTGATTTATTTTTTCCATCAGGGCCGAAGCCATACCATTATTGGCACTGTTAAGTAGGGAAGAGGCCATCTCAAGCTACTCATGTTCCTCACTTGGATGGGCACTAGGTACAAGGCACCACGGCTTACTGTCCCATGCGACGGACGTGAAGAGCCGGGAATGAAATCCCACATGGCCTGGGCTGGCTTCGAACCCAGGACCTGCAGCTTGCTGAGTAGACGTGATAACCACTCGGCTGTCAAGGCTCCTCGGCCTACGTCTATGTCAATGACATTCTAGGACCACTAGACCAACTGGTAGTGGCCTCTAATGGCAGTGAAGTCTTCCATTATGCCGCAACCAAGACAAATGTGGAGGCCCTACTTCACATTGTCCTCGACAGGAATCCACCAGAAGCACCACAACTACCAGAGCAAGTATGTACATGTGTACAGGGCAAGAAAGAACTCTAACTACAATTAACAGACAGGAAATTATGACTTGTAACAACAGGAAAAATTCAATTGAATTTTCAAATCGAAGTAAAAATTTCTTAAGAAACATCCTAGATTGGCTGGAACTAATTACCGAGTCGTTGACGAAACGCCAGGAGCGTATTACAGAAGTAATGAAGCAGGAACTTCCTGGGTGAGAGGTTGACTGCTACTAGTTTATTTCACCTGACCCGGAGATGTCAGGACATATCAATCAACACTGGGGTTTTCTCGGTTGAGTTGGCTCTCGATGGGCAAGTCACCATTATTGGTTTCTTGATGGCGTACGCCTTGACCGGTGACACAAATGACGGTCCATAATTTTCTTCTCCAAGATGTCTATCAGTGGGCCACAGTCTCACTCTGATGCGCACCTTTAAAGCGGACTATTCGCGCCGAGTCAAATATTCCACACAACAGTTTCCGGAGCGGCCGCCGCAATGCATTTACCAGTTGTTGTTACGAATAAAACAGGTTGTTTTATTATTTTTGGTTCACTTTGGACAAATGCGAACAATCTGCTTTAAGCCTTCATACTTCGACGCACAACCATCGCCGGCGACCGACGCACGATCTTGCGTTTGACGCCGACACCGTCGCGCGATTTGGTCATTGTCCGATCGCGAGACTGTAATTACTTGAGTCATTTCACAACGTG
Source organism: Notospermus geniculatus (assembly GCA_002633025.1). Taxonomy (NCBI): domain Eukaryota; kingdom Metazoa; phylum Nemertea; class Pilidiophora; order Heteronemertea; family Lineidae; genus Notospermus; species Notospermus geniculatus. The sequence goes on along the minus strand of NMRB01000438.1, from coordinate 212,084 downwards.
TCGCCGTCGCTGAAGTATGCTGGAATATGAATCAACTCTGCGAAGTCGGCGTCCAGATTTTGATCGCGCGTCGGACGCTGATGGTTGTGTGTGGAAGTATGAACTAGGCTTTACCCTTCATGTGCGGCAGACTAAATCAGGGCCATATTGCCGAGGAGCCCTGAGTGATAGCCCTGGGGCATATGGGATATCATCCCTGGTTCTTCAATCTACCGCATGGGACAGTAAGCCTTGGTGCCTTGTAGAGGCGCGGATCCAAGGGGGGGCACACCCGGCCCGTGCCCCTCTATTTTGTGGAAAATTTTTGACCGAGAAATTTCGGAATTTTGAAAAGATGTTAAAATTTGACCGAGGTTTTCCACGATGTGTGCTGGCTATGCCCCCTCTTTCCCATGATTCTGAATCCGCCCCTGTTGTACCTTGTCACAGGTTGTGTCTCAGGCATCCTGAGAACATCAGGGGTTGGCACAAACCCACACAAACAGTGACAAAGGCAGCCAGCACTAAGAACCCCTGAGGATCTCAGGATGTGTGCCTTTGGCAAGGAAAAGACCCCATCCCCGGACCCCATCCAAGTGAGCATTACAGACGGATTTCCCAAAATTATTTTCGTCTTGAGAGGGTTAAGCAATGATATGTCAGTACAGATCTGGAGACATCAGAAGCGACCACAAAGTGTGTAGATCTGATGTCCTCACAGTCAGCTGTGTAGAAACTGTCGTCTTCTAATTGATGATAATTGATAAGAGAGATTATGATGAGTCAGGGACAAGATCAAAGACAGTGTCAGAGTTGTCATATCGGGGTGGATTAACCCCTGGGGGACGACACCCTGTTTAGTAAAGCTGCCCATACACGATCAATATTATTGCACAATATGAGGATCACAATGGGCAATATTATTGTCAATCTTTCTTCTAACTATCGTGCTAGAAGCACACGACCACCCATTTGGGCCCCATATTGTGCAATAATATTGCGCCGTGTATGGGCGGCTTAAGTCCTGTCGATTTCAGGTGGCATACAGTAACAAAGATAACCAACTCAGGGCTGGAGTAGGCCCTGCCAAAGTTTTTTTAGCTAAAGCCCCTTTCACACCAGGCCTACGTAGAGTTGCGTCGCACTACCTAAGCTGTGCCTATGCTGGCCTACGTGGCAGTACGCCGAGGGACGCAAAGGAGTACGCGAGATGGATGACAAAAACTAAACACGTATAATTTTTTCGCATACTTTCGGCATAGAACACTGGATGTACACGCAATAGTACGCTACCTTATGTGCCAATAATGTGCTACGAATGGAGTCTGGAGAACGCCGCCGGACGCCACTGAACTCCAGATATCAAACATGTTTGATTTTGGACGCCTGTGAACTCCCGAAGCAGCCAAGTGTGCTACCGATGGCAGCCAAGTGTGCTACCGATGGCAGCCAAACTTGGAGTCGGCGGCAAGGTTTTGGCCAATTAGCTTGCGTCTTGATGTCACATGATTACAAAGTGGAAGCCTCAAGTGGCCTGAACAGATCTTATTGAACGCCAAGTTTGGGCAGGTGTGCTCTCACCAGGATCCACTGGCAGCCAACTCTGGCGTCGAGAGGCGTTCAGTTGAACGCTTCTGGACGCCAGATTTGGCGGCCAGTCTGCTGCTAGCTTATGGGCATTTAGTTCCATTTTCCCGTTAACTAAACTGCTGATTGGCACCGAAAGCACTATCACTATCAGACTTTCTGTGCGGTCGGCCCTGGTCTTCAGGAGTAGCCTCAAAACTGACCTCTTTTGTTGCTACAACAAGTGTCTCGGTCACCCTATAGTGGATACACTTTCATTTTCTTACTGTAGTTCCCAACCCATTTCACACTGTTAGTACCAGTACCTCATTCAAAACCAGCACCTGCCCTGCCGTAAGATGTTTAGCATGCTAACAATTCCCACCACAGAAAGGTTGTTAATTTCAAGTAATCTCTAGTCGGAGCCATATCAACTTTCTCATGATACGGAGGTCCAGACCAGTAAGAAACAAGTCTGTGAATCTATAAGTGTGTTAGTGTACGAAGATCTCAGACTATGTTAGTGCCAGAGGTTGTTAGGTATGGACAGATAGGGTGTGCGTTCAAGAGTCTAGCCCCTCCAGACAGTTCACACTGAAAATAGGTACGCTGTGTCTACATAGAGAGGGTACATCATTCCATCTGCAGGCCTTGTCTCCCTGACGCCAAAATTCTCTACTCCCATTCGTGTAGACAAAAGCCCCATTTACACAGGGCTTCCGCCAGAGGGTAAAATGGGTAAAATTCCGTACCCTTTTTCCAGGGTACGGATCCGTACCCTCAAAAACGTTGGGTGACCATTTTTCCATGACATGGCGGACGAAACCAAACAACCGGCATGACCGGCGCAGGGATTTTATGCTTCAAAATACGCCTAAAATGGCACCAAACATCGTTTAAAACCTTTTAAAAATAAAAAAAATTTAAAAAAATTTTTTTTTCAAAAAATTTTTTTTGGTCCGTACCCTCATTTTTTTTTCTGGCGGAAACCCTGTTACATTATGGAATTTTCACCATTGATCCGGATGGAGCGTAGTTCGGTACAATTTTAAAATGTAAACAGGCTGAGCCAGCTTGTCCCGGTACCAAATGTCAGTGTAAACGCGCCTGTCCCACTTGAATTTCGAAGTGGGCTCAGTCGGTCGAGCTCGGCACGCTTCAACCGGGCGAGTTTAACAAGGCCTAAAGACACGACGGCCATCTTAGATTGGGGTGTGTGTTGAAAATTTTTTGTGTTGAAAGAGTAAGCTGGTATCTGTAAAGCTGCAATTGCTAGGTACCCGTATTTTTCGGACTATAAGGTGCAGCCTTTTTCCTTGAAGAAGGGTCTAAAATTGGGGGTGCGCCTTATAGTCAGGTGCGCCCTATAGTCAGGAAAATACGGTACTCAATAAACTGTGCCGAGGTTCGGCCTGAGTACTAACGGGAATTCAAAACATTTTGCACCAAGGGCAACGGGGAGAAAAGGCAAGCAGATAACTCCGAGACAGAAGAGCAGCAGGATAACCGAAAGGTAGCTGGTCACCATTCCTTCAGTCGATCCTATCCTAGGCCTGAAACTGAAACAGAGTCTTAGACGGATAGACCAAAGACGGGGGAATGTCCTCCAGAAAGGGTACCTGTCATTTACACATTGTCACTGATATTTATGTCCGAGGAACCTCTTTTTTTAGGAAAATCTTTGAAATTGACAGGGACATGAGGGAAATTGATCATGAATTTTTTATCAGGATGGGCCAGGATGCCCCCCCCCCCACCCCTTGGATCCGAACCTGGATATTGAATGGCAAGGATGGGCACGTGAGACACAAGTTTTAAAAGCACAAAATGATTTTCCTGGTTATATGTAAAGTGGGTAAGATAACCCAATATACCACAATACAAGTGTCGCTGTCACACAAAAGGACGCAATTTGAAGTACTTTTTTATGACAATGATAAGTATCTTACAATAACCTGGAATATTGCCTATTTTCTGGAGGACATTCCGATAAGGGACACTTCTACATTCACCGCTCCACCCAGCCAGCCAACATATGAAAATATCCCAAATTCATGGCAGGAAGCGAAGGTTGAGATGAAACATGTCAACCCTTGGTTCGGCAGGGATATTTTTGGACCCTTCCGCACAAAAGGACTACTGCATAACCCTCTGAGTCAGTGAGGGGCACAGGGGCTAATGGCTGGCTGGACAGGCCCTGGGTGACTATGTAAAAGTGTCTCTGATCTGAACAGTGCAAAAAGAACTGCAAACAGAGAATGTGTCATTTGAGATTCGAAAGCTGCAAGCTTCACCAGTCTCCACCCCTGGATACCCAACCTTGTACTGTATCAGATGTTTCCTTCAAGGTCGAAGCCATAGCATTATTGGCCCTGGCTGGTAAGTATGGAAGAGGCCATCTCAAGCTACTCATATTCCTCACTTGGATGGGGTCTTTTACTTGACCTTGCAAAGGCACAAGGCACCACAGCTTACTGTCTCAGGCAACGGACGTGAAGAGCCTGGGATGTAATCCCGCAGGGCCGAGGATTTGAACCCAGGACCTGTTGCTTGCTAGCGGACGTGATAACCACTAGGCTATCCAGGCACCTCGAACCCAAAGTTCTGATTACCACCATGCAATGCTATTTGAAGGAGTAGCTCATTCAGCACATCACTTGATCCTTTCAGACATGTCAGATCAGTTGAGAATGCAAAGTGGTGAGGATTGAACCTGTGGCCTCTCTGTAACGAGTCCAACGCTCTCTCACTGCACCACCATTTCGGCACACTGAAGCGAGGTGGGTCCGTTCAAAGGTTTTGGGTTCAGGTGAAAGCCACATTGTCAGGATGGGTATACAGGAGTGGGTGGAGTCAGCTCACAGCTAAGGTTGTCAGACCAGATTGTAGCTTACTTTGGGATGAGAAACTTTCCAGGGAAGATCGACGCACATCTGAAACGGCAAGTCAACGTTTTAATATGAAGCAAATAAAGCACATCACATGAAGCAGCAAGCGAGATTGATCACGACGAGAAACGTACAAGCAATTATCTGAAATAAACATGACTTGGACCAACGTGGATGTGATAACCACTAGGTTCTCAAGGCTCCTGTTCGATGTCTTCACTGAACATGCTGAATGCAGAAGACGACGACACAGTGTTAATTCTAGGCCGTGTTAGAGTGGCGGCGCGCTATGCCCCTAAAAGGGGGCGCACTGTGCCCTTTTTAACCCCCTTGGCGCCATGCCGCTAAAAAAAAATTTTTTTTTTTTTTTTTTAGGTTTTAGTACCCCCAGACCCTCTGTCATGGTCCCTTTTGGTCATACCACCTTAGAAACTGGCTTAAATTGGCTGTTGACTGGAGTTATAGGGACCTTTTTAACTCACAACTGACAAGCTTCTCAAATTCCGTAGTAGAAATGTCGCGAATGAAAAGTGCCCTTTTCTAGGTTGAAGTGCTCTTTTCACAAAGTTTCCACCATGCCCTTCTGAAATCCTAGAATTAACACTGCGACATCAAATTCATTATTTTGGGAGACCCTGTATCTTTCATCACTTAGCCAATTACATGAAATTGAAATAATCCCATTTTGACTTGAGTCACTGCCGTCATTTCCAAGTAAAGCGCACCATCAGAACGCACATCAATAACGAGCAACATTTGACGAAACGAGATGGTCTACGAGGATCTGAACCTGTCAATGGGAGACGTTTATCGTCAACGCTCCGTCATCCCGCAACAAAAATCCATCTTGGCAGTTTCTACATTTCAGTTAATCACCCAGTTAGCTATGAACAAGAGAAGCTGTGCATGCCGTGATTGAGCCGGGCAGAGGTCGTGGTATTCACACGTCTTGAGCTGAATTAAAGACTGGAAAAACACAGCTTTGATTTCTAAAAGAGATGGAAGGTATTTGCTACAAGGTCGTTTCAAAGGTCAAAATACTACTAACGTACGGTACAAGAAGGTTTAGGCTGTCTGTCCATATAGAGGCCTTCATGAGTGTTAAGCCGGGCGTACATCACACTTGCGACTGGAAGCAACTGATCTGATCAGTCGCTGGTGATGTACATGTACGCATTGCGCGCACATCGCAAATTCAGCAACTTTAGTAAAACTAGGAGGATCCAAACAGTCGTCATGTCCTGACTGCGTACATCGCACTTGACGGCAACTCAGGTAACATCCGGGGACGTTGAGTCTCGATGAGACTAGGTTTCGTTCAGAAAACTGGCACCGATCAGTCGCAAGCCCGCGTTCATCGCAGCGACTGAACGAAATTTGGTACAGCTAGGCCTAGTCGCTACAAAGTTGAACATGTGCAACTCGTGGCGACTGGCAAAATCTCAGTTCCAGCGAGTTGCAAGGGTGTGTACATTTACATCAACCATTTCTGGCGACTGATCAGTCGCCTCCAGTTTCAGCTAGATCCTCCCAGTCGCCAGTAGCTCAGTGGCGACTACTTATCTTCAGTCGCAAGTGTGATGTACGCTAGGCTTTATACCTATTGGAAGACGAGGTTTCACTCCGCCCTTCATGAGAATGGTGACTGTACACACAGCTCATAAACTCCATCTGTGACAATCATATTGTCATCATCCCAGGATCAGCTGCAGATTTTCTCACATGCTGCAGTTATGAGACTCAGAAGTACACTTGATCCAATTAGTGTGAAGCTGCGAGGTTGTCCCCTGTTCATGGTCTGTGAAGTTCTGTCGGACTTATTGTCACCTTTTCCGTCAGGGCCGAAGCCATTGCATTGGCCCTACTAAGTACGGAAGAGGCCATGTCAAGCTACTCATGTTCCTCACTTGGATGGGGTCTTTTACTTGCCCTTGCAAAGGTACAAGATACAAGGCACCATGGCTTACTGTCCCATGCAACAGACTTGAAGAGCCAGGGATGTACTAGTATCCCAATGGCCCAGGCTGGATTTGAACCTGGGACCTGGCGCTTGCCAAGCGGACGTGATAACTTGGGTATCCGGGCTCTTCAAATTCAGTGTGCTATCTCCGCATAGTTTGAGTCACATTCTGCAGCGCTAAAAATCATCTTGCTCCTGAATTCAATACTCCAACATCAGCAATGTACTTTATGTGGAACCTGTTAGCGACAGTGACGTCTGCCGTAGATGGAACTGATTTTATCTCTTTGTTACGTTCCATTCGATTCAATATCGTCTGATGCACGGCTGGATTTCCTGAAAGGATGCCACATTTGATAATGACGATTATCGTGATGAGCGCCGATCTCATTATGGATCCCAAGGACTTGTGTTGTCATCACAGAGAGTGACATGCAGTGCAATGACAGGAGACTTTCTCTGGACTCAGAGTGAGGGGGGGGTATTGTATTTACATGTTTTGTATCTTTCCGTCAGGGCTGAAGCCATAGCATTATTGGCCCTGGTAAGTATGGAAGAGGCCATCTCAAGCTACTCATGTTCCTCACTTGAATGGGGTCTTTTACTTGCCCTTGCAAGGTACAAGGTACAAGGCACCCGGCTTACTGTCCCATGCGACAAGACTGAAGAGCCAGGGATGATAAAATTCCACCCAGAGATCAGTTTTTGTAACATCGGAAATGTAAACAATGGAAAATCCAATAAACCTATCAGCTGATCTACAGTTTCTGTTTCATTCAGTGGAACCCCTCAATTAAAGGCATACTTGAGGCTGAGAATTGATGCCCTGTAAAATTGAGGGCCATCCTCAGAAATCCAAATGAATAAAGTCTGGGAATGAACTTCAGTGTCCATATCCAGAGGTGTCCCCACGTAGGGGTGTCGACTAACAGAGGTTTAACAGAAGACTAGAATATACACTAGAACTTCCCTTAATGGACACCTCTGCCAGGAGGACACCTCTCTATTAAGGGCCCCAAATTTCAGTCCCAAACTTGTCCATGCTATTCATTTTGACCTCAGTAATCAGGACACCTTTCAATTAAGGACACCATGTGTCAGTCCCGAAGGTGTCCTTAAAGGAGCTGGACGTCCAAGTTGTAAACACTCGCTCACTGGTTCTCTATCCACGCGACGCCTGCGGTGCTGCCACCTATTGTCGGTGATATGTACTGACGTGAATATCGTACCGTGAGTTGCATTGGACCGGGCACCAGTCTAACGATCACGGGGGCTACTGGTGCTGCCACCTTCACGAAGGAATAAAACTCGTTCTTGCCGACCACTGTTTGTAAACAAACTGGTTTGTTTACAACTTGGACGTCGAACTTCTTTAAAATAGAGAGGTTCCACTATATACAGATTTGCTTCCACTACCCTTTTCATGAAATCTCATGAGATTATTATCTTATGGCATCTAACATGATGATCTTTGAAAACTGAAGCATGACTTCCAGGCCCGTGTTTCTACTCAAAGTTCTGCCATGTCCTGCTATATTATGCCACAGACGTACTTTATGAGAAATGCTGTATCTACATTGTCTACAGCTGATGCGGTTTGACATGCCAGCATACGGGCTTCCTTCGCGGTGGGTGGCAGGATGGATGTGGGCAGATATGATCATGAATAAATCCAATGAGGTCAAAGAGTAATTGTCAGAATCCATTGTCCACAATATCGGGAATTCGTGGCACCAGTTGTCCTGATAATAAAACATATAGTCAAGGCAGCAAAAAGTTGACATTCTGTAGGAGGCAGGGATACCCGGGGTCCCTGGAGCCAATTTTTTAACTGCAGCAGCTTCACCAAAGGCTTGACAAGAAAGAGAGGCCTGTTCCTTGCCGACGTCTATCCTCACACAAATATCTGCAACCACAGCATCAAGAAGTGTTCATCAAACGTTGCTATGGCAACCATAGAACAACAACAACAAATAATAACAGAGATACATCTTTCATCAACAAGGATGGAAGATAATGGAAGCCATCGGAGATTCTTGGTGCCTGGTCGATTTGAAAGCTAAGTGCCCTGGAGTTGTGAGAACCACAGAGGACAGGGACCTGTCCAGGGTCGATGTTCACGGTCACCCAACCCTTTCATCTCTCCAACATTATTATCAGTTTGTTGTCTTCCAGTAAAAAAGTTCAAGGAGCAGTGTTTCATACAGAGGGGGGGGGGATTTATCACCCCCCATGATTGAGGCAAGGGGGATATCCCCCCCTCAAGTTTGCAGACTAACCTTTTTCAAATATCACTATTTTCACTTCAGTAGTGTTTTTCTTTAATTTGTTACATTTTGAATGCAATTTTCATGCAGAAGGAAGACTAATTTTGCATTTTGGAGTGTAAAAAATGACTCTGGAGGCCATTTTTAACCAAAAAACAAAAACAAAAAATTTTTTAAATCTTTTTTCTCCCCCCCCCCCTCACCTTGAAAATCCTGGCGGAAATCCTGAGGAGGAGTAATCGTGTAGGAGCACCTCACAGCAGACTGACTGACAAAATGTGACGGCAATATCCAATATTCAAGGACTGAACGTTTCAACTCCCGCTGTAATTAACTCATGGCCACAGCAGGTTATAGAAATATTGATAATTGAACTTCACGTATCAGCTCGTGAAGTCAGATGATATAATAATTCTCAATTTCATCCAGGCATTGTATTGATTGCATTGCCTGTACACAGAACCTGAGGTGGGGAAGAGCTAGCAAGTTGTGCACAACATGGAATGTTATGGTCAATTCAACAAATGAAATAACAAAATAATTTCCACTTTTCATAACCAAATGATGATCGTTGGCGGGTGTCCCTCAGGATTCGTAACTACCAGTATTAATTTAGAGGATACTTTTGTATCAGTACACATGGGGCCGTATGCACCAAACGAAGATTATCTTGAACTCAGGTTGAGCCGCAACTTTTCAATTGTTCAGGTTTGCCAGGGCATGATGTGACAATGGAAAAGTTGTGGCTCAACCTGAGTTCAAGATAATCTTCACTTGATGTTTTGCCTCCAATGATGTATTTGTATGTTTCCGTCAGGGCCGAAGCCATAGCATTATTGGCCCTGGTAAGTACGGAAGAAGCCATCTCAAGCTACTCATGTTCCTCATTTGGATGGGGTCTTTTACTTGCCCTTGCAAACATGGCAATTCACAAGGTACTTAGACAACGCGATTTTCTGTCCCATGCCATGGACGGGAAGAGCCAGGGATGACATCCCACATGGCCTGGGCTGGAATCCAACCTGGGACCTGCCGTTTGCTTAGCACGTGATAACAACTGGGCGACCCAACTCAGCTATCAGTATCAGCGCTCCAAGTGATGTAGACTGTGTTTACCAATATTTGACCAATGTTTTATCTTAGCACTCAACACTTGGCAAAAAATTCTGGCCTCGCAATGCCAACATTGACCAACTAATCATCAAAATGCTAGTCACGAATTTATGTCTTGGAAATGAAAAAGTTGGGGAAACTCAGTTGAGTGCAAAATGAGGCATTCTAAGCACTCAGCCTTGTCATAGTGTTTCAGCCAGGATTTCAACAAGGCAGCTAGGGCATTTTACCTGCCGCTTATAAAGGGCGAGGTGCCACTATATGGGCAAAAAGGGCATTTTTTGTCCAGCCAAAGACAGAGCCGAAAAATAAAGAGAACTTCACTGTTTTGGAAAATTCCAAGTGTTTTTGTGAAGCAAATTATGCTTTTTTGCTCAGTTGTAGAAGGTTCCAGACTGTTGAAAATGGCGGAGTTAAAGAGGGCACCAGGGCACCAGGGTGCCAACTGGCAAGGCAAGGTGCCATGCCTTCCTACAAAAGTCTCGGCAGAAACATGATGGGTGCGCAAGGCGGAAGATATTCAGAATTCTCAAGTTGATCATGTAGAAATGCGAGGCAAGTGGGACAAGTTGAGATCAGGGGTTGAAACTACATGGAAAGGTCAGCCTCATTCAAGAGGAATAAAGTCAACAATCGACATACTAACTGGAATCTCTATCACTTGACATTCTCAAGGATTTGTCAAGTGTCTTGTTCTGAAGCAGTACAGTACACGAGTAGGTTGGTAGACTTACAACTTAGGTTCAATTTATAAAGCAAGACTTGTGAATTTTCATATGATAAACAAACTGACTGACAAAATGTGAGGCTAAAGTTTAGAATCCCTGATCGGAAGTGACGTTACTCCATGGCACACAATGGAAATCCTTGTACAATGTGGTTTATTCCGTCAATCGATGACCTTTTTTTGGGCACTGATCGGGGATTCTAAACTCGTTCCAAATGTGACCCACTCTACCAAAAGTTAGGCGACTGGCACAACCGAGGAAAGGGTTAACATGTCTTACAACACAATAGCTGAAATGTCTCTGCAGGTTGACAATAGTACTGGGCAGCAGTGATTTAAAATATAGTTGACTAAACTGATGACCAATGATGATCTGGTGGGTGTGGTCAGCCCTTGGTCCTTCATTTCATTACAATCACCACAATTTGCTCCTGTAGTAGGGGAGCCAAAGGCCAGAATTGTGCAAAATAAGGGTTGGAGGTTGCACAAAAAGATATACAATTGCTGTTAACATTTTTTGGTAGGTATATCTGTTCTAAATAAGAATTGGGAGGACTGCTCGGTCATCTCTCTTGCGAACTCCTGTTATGGACCATTTTATAGTTTGCTACTGACTTCATCATTGGACCGGTGGACTCGGTTTTGTACAGGGGCAGGGAAGTCAATGTACAGCTATCTTCTGAATGGTTGGATTTAGACTCTATAAATGTATTACCAACAGATAGAAACATGGTGCCTCTGAATCAGCCAAGGATGTTCTTAATTGCTTTTGGCATGTTTGGCAAGTGGAAATCACTTTTTGGGGTATCTGGTCCGATATGTGTAATTTTACATTAAAACTGCAATGTAGAATGGAGGTATAAAATAAGATGAATGTACCAACTGAAAATATTTAAGACCATGCTTATTTGATTCACTGTCCCCATATTTCTATCTGTTTGTAATACATTTATAGGGTCTAAACCCAACCATTCAGAAGTTAGCTGTACATTGGCTTCCCTGCCCCTGTACAAAGCCGAGTCCACCAGCCCAATGATAAAGTCAGTAGTAAACTATAAAAGGGTCCATAACAGGAGTTCGCAAGAGAGATGACCGAGCAGTCCTCCCAATTCTTATATAGAACAGATATACCTACCAAAAAATGTTAACAGCAATTGTATATCTTTTTGTGCAACCTTATTCACTATTTTTCGGGCTTGGCTCCCCTACTACTGGCACTTACACGTAGAACAACGAAAGCACAGTAAGGACCCCTGTGTCAAGGCTGTTGTTTCAGGGCATGTGCCGTACAGAGAAACAGCAATGACACAAAAAATATGATATTCAAAGGTGGAAAGAAAAGATCCGATCAGGATTGTGGGTTATGGCTTTGTCATTCATTGTTATTCTGCAGGATTAGGCCTACTTGTAAACCAATTTACAACAATTTGCCCTTGATTCAACTTCCGGCACAAGCCCAACAATATTTACTGACCACAGACTGGACTATAGACTGAATGCTAATGACTCATGGTTTGTGATTAGAACCAGGGATAGCGAAAGGTCTTCAGGTCTTCGTGAGGTGAGAGAGGGAGGGAGAGTGTCCAAGCCTATTAAAAATATGCATGGGAGATTTATGTTGACTGACAGACAGATTGACCTGAAAATGGAAAACTGGGTCAGGTAGGCTTATTTCCTCAAAGTGCATTCCCCCTCCTTCTTCAAGCCATGGGGCATCCCCTATACCCCCTCCCCCCCCCCCCCCCACTGGCCGAAACCCTGCTCGTCCTTAAAGCCTCACTGTATTGAATTCAGAAATTGCTTACGTCCTCCAACGTTAGTGTAGTGTAAAATGTAATATGCTCTATCTGAATACATTAGAGCTCTGCCTTCATTTTTTTCAATGTGTGCTGAAAACTAGGGCTTGATTCTTTGAAGTACGTATCAGGCAAGTATTTTGGAGACCTTCACGAGCCTATGAGACCTATACCTGCACTCTCCTAACACTTTGAAAATATCGTAAAATTCAATACAGTGAGGCTTTAAACCACGATGTGTCCATTGTTTTCATTGTTGCTCAACATTGAAATCCTTCACATATGCAGTCACCATCCTCTGCACGGTCCATTATAAACCTGTACCATGGTGGATTTCCGTCCAAATGAATGGACATTATAATATCTATTCAATTATTCATGATTCCAAAACACAGAAACAGTTCTATATATTACTGATGTCAGTCATAATCATAACAACATCAATGTTATAGAGTGCAAGCTATTTATTGCACTGTTTGTATTGTATCACTGCAGTTGCAGTAGGGATACATG
>NMRB01000438.1:173099-197204 GCA_002633025.1 Notospermus geniculatus | reverse complement strand
ACGACGGACGGAGCCACTAATATATGCTAATGTGGTTAACCACTTAAGAAAATGTCGTTAGGTGGTCAAAATATGTCTCCTAACTACTCCAATGTGGTTTGTTAGGGAATAAGGACAGTAACCACTTAAGAAATACAACCTCCTTAGAACTCTCTGCAGTGTTGTCATTCGATTGCAGAAGTTTTCTTAGGTGGTTAACCACCTAAGAGAAAATGACCACCTAGGAGCCCATTCAAGATGAAAATAACCTCCTAAGCCCCCATCTGCAAACACGGACGACGACGGACGACGGACGCACAACCATTGTATAAGCTCACCACGGTGAGCTAAAAATTGCGACATCGCTAATGCAATCTACTTGGTGTGTAGAAAACATAGATCCAATCAATAGAGATGGTCACAAGCTTCTGTAGAGAGGCTGCTACACTTGTAGTGTACAATGAATGAAAGCAGCAGGGCTGTCACGGTGGCGTGATGGAAACATTGGCACCTGTCACCTAGGAGACTCCAGGTTCAATCCCCGGTTGGACTCGGTATACTCATGTGAATAGGGCAACTCTCGTTGACATCACAGGCATGACAGGTTTCTACGGGTACTCCGGTTTTCTCCTGCAGTATAAATTCACCCGATGATGTCTATAGAGCTAATAATACCATATTTGGCACTCAGCTCTCATTCAATATTTCAAAAAAAATTATGTAAGCACATGTTGAGCAATTTTTTTGTACTATTCAAGCACAAAGTTGGACAAAAATTTCTGATTTTGCTTTCAGTGAAATCTCTAGAATATTCATAAGGAACAAATGTTTCAATGAGGCTGAGGTTGCGTTTCTGAAACGGAGTGATCCAGTTTGGGCGTTCCGTGTTCAAACAGGCTGCTTCACCCTAGGACGGTGTGGCCAGCATGTCACGTTATTACAAACTCATGGCAGCATGGAACATTATTACAAACTCATGGCAGCACGGCACGTTATTACAAACTCGTCTTGTTTCCAGGTAAATTCTTCCCCATCTGCTAATGGAAGGATCAATGGTTTATCCTAGCAGTAAGATCAGGTGATCTCAGGGATGATGATACATTACACGATGTACAGCATCCAGTGCTGAGCACAGCAACAAAGATCAGACTCCGTACATGTACACGAGAAAAATTTAGACACTGCATACATGTACTGTACGTAGTACATGTAGCCATGCCAACAGCATTGGAAAATCGCCATCGTGGTTTTTTTCCACCCTGACTGATACTGCGCTTTATGATGTAGCCAAGGGTCTTGATACTGCAGCTGGTACATGGATGCTTGATCTGCTCAGAGAAGATCAATTTCAACGGTCAGAACAGTGATGAGTAAGTGAGTGACCAGTAGCCTATAGTTTTTGATAAGTTCGGCCAGAAAGCTCACATTATTGGAAATTGCATCAGATCATGAATTTTCTGTGGAGAACCCCTCCAACCCTCGGCATTGGCACACACTATCAACAGCCCCCCCTGTGGCCACCATCCTCGTCCCCCTCCTGAAAAATCCTCGCCCCCCCTCCGTCATGACATAATGCTTGTGTCTCATGCTGGTGCTCACGTGCCTCAGTTCGCAGAAACAGGCCACGCCATGCAAGAGCCAATCAGGAGGTAGATTAATAGATGATCTCATCCATTGGGTCAGAACAGGTTACCCGGGGATTCCTGAACAGCAAGAATCCCCTGGGTAACCTGCATGAATTGAACGCTAGGGTATGACTTGTATGACAATCCCTTAGACATGAGGACCTAGTGGGTTCTTGGAGTTGAACCCACAACTTCAGTGGTGCCAGGCACAGATAGTTGCACTGCACCACTAAGACAATAAGAGACGTACATTTAGATGTTTAAGTGATAAAGGATGCAAAAAAGACTCCAGCCATGTCCACTAAAAGCAACGATCCATACCTCCTTGTCATATTGATAAGGTATTGATACGGCAACATGACAAACTATCGAACATGTCGAAGCTCCACTTCATGAAAAATTCATATTCCTGTGTTTACCTGAACAAGAAGGTGCAGGTAACTGGCAGCTAACGATGAACTTTTTCAACCAGTTTTTCCCAATGGGGGTGTGTATGTTGCCCCAGGCATGCAACGCTTTACTAACAAATGCTGTAATGGTGAAATTCCTAAGTGTTAAGCTGCACTCAAGAAACACGCATGCAATGTACACAGACAGTGCGATGTTTTACATTGAATTCCACGAATTCCTATGTCATGCCCAGTCAGTCTTACTTCATGCATTGCTGCCACCAGGTTACCATAAATGCCATTTTTTTACGGTGGCACCATGTACTAGAACTAGAAGTTATGTAATGAGAGACTTTACTGCTGTTAGAGGCCACCACCAATTACCGGTCCTAGGATGTCATCCGGGAATTTGATGTCAAGAAATACACGCCATGACGTCATCCATAATGACGTGAACGTCATGGCTTATGTCTATGACGTCAAATTTTGTGACGTCCTAAAAATGTACATGTACATGTAGGACCGCTAACAGGCGGCAACCTCTAAGGCTGAGTTTACATGGAGTCACATGCGACACGAACATGCAGACGAACAAAGGTTTCATGGGGATGAATTCTTCGTGAAGCCATTGTTCGCCTGCGTGTTTGTGTCGTGTGTGCCTAGATGTAAACTCAGCCTAACGGGAGTAGACTAAAGTCTCCCATTTTTACAATTTCCTAGCAACACCAACCGAACAGCATCAACCAGCACTACATGTACTTGCTGCAACTTACAATACTGCCCACTAGAGATGCATGCAGACTCCTCTCTCTCGAGAAGAGAGGTCCGATAAAATTTCCGGCCATGTAAACAAACCAGCATGTTGTAATATGCAGGCAGACGGTGTTCTTTGTTTACAGATGACGAGTGTAGTCACAGGGCTGAGATGGGATACCAGACAGTAGGGGTCCGGACTAAAAATTGAAACAAGCGCAAAGCTGAGTGCCCAAAAAGTCAAATATAGGGCTCCCAGTGGATTGGTGTTCCCAATCATTTTTCAATTCAAGGGTCTTTTTTTTCAATGTTGGTGAACCAGATTTCCGACTTCCAAGGGTCCTTTCATTTTGGGGGGCGAAAAAGACACTTTTCAAAAGAGTTACCTCGTGTCGAGCCCTGCATACAGGATTTGAAATTTAGCTCTAAAGAATTTGGATTGGATTGGATAGCAGCAGTGAAGAAACTGGATTACCCTGGGAAAAGCTGTGCTGGAGAACCATTCCCTTTGTCCAGGGGTCCAACAGGATTGAGTTGAACTCAAACTTAGTGAGCCAGAATTGTATTGTATATTTTTCCATCAGTGCCGAAGCCACAGCATTATTGGCCCTGGTAAGTACAGAAGAGGCCATCTCAAGTTACTCATGTTCCTCACTTGGATGGGGTCTTTTACTTACCCTTGCAAAGGCACAAGGCACCATGGCTTACTGTTCCATGTGACGGACTGAAGAGCCAGGGTGGAAATCCCATATTGCTCAAGATACTGGCAGTGGTACAACATTTTATAATGCTGCTCTCTAAAGAAGTTGGATAGCAACTGCATGCCTGGGAATAGCTGCACTGGAAAGTCATTTGCTTTTAAATTTCAGGTGGTCACCGGGATTGAACCCAGACCATCAGGGACCAAGGTGACAGGTGTTGACGTTACCACTGCACCACTCTGACATCGTCTGACAGCCCAACATGGCTTCTGTTCAATGACAATGAATGATTGGCATCGAGAATCCCTGGAATTGTACTTTAGGGGCATCAATCATCTCTCCACCAGATGAACCAAACAATTCTCACGAAATTACCTCAATGACTTGCAACATCCCCTGAACACCTGGCAGCAAATATGAAACTTAGCCTTGTAACCCAAAGCTAACAAAACCAATCTGTTTTTTCAGCAAACTTCGATTGACTCATTGCCTGTAACCCTAGTTCACACTGTCTACTTGCAAGAGTGTGCATGTCTGTACATAACTATGTACAGACTACTGTCTGACTTATGCACAATACAACTCGTCACAGAGAGAGCTCAGGCAAAGATACTACCGGTATGTACATGTAGGAAAGTAATAGAGATAAGTCATTGCAAAGAATCTTCAACCATCCCACCTTACATTGTAACTTTTTTGACACTGGATCAAACTTCAACCAGCTTTGCTTTTTTGACGCTACCAAGACTACCGGTGTATCGGTGTACTTTTATTTATAATCTCATCAGAGTTCCGGTAAGCTCAGTGAGGCCTAAAGCCAGCAGCACACTTGGCAATATCAGAAGTAAGCAAAATCGGCTGTTGACGCCGCATGTGCGTTGCCGGACAACGCGGTGCATGGAATCCTCTCCCCAGCAATGTTCACCCAATGTCAAACAGTACCAAAGCCGATATTGCCTAGTAGTCTGCGGTGGCTGGTGGGAGGATCGGTGGTGATTAGTAGATCGCTCACCTGGTGTGTCTGCTCAACATGACCTGTGTGGACAGTCTGAGGCAACAGACAGGGATAGGACCCTGGATCGACTACTGGTTGGTAACGAGATCACATGATCGGGCCAGGGTTTCCGCCAGAAAAAAAAAAAAGGGTACGGACCCAAAAAAAAAATTTCAAAAAAAATTTTTTGAAAAAAAAACATTTTGAAAATTTTTGTTGTTGATTTTTTAAAACGTTTTAAACGATGTTTGGTGCCATTTTAGGCATATTTTGAAGCATAAAATCCCTGTGCCGGTAATGCCGGTTGTTTAGTTTCGTCCGGCATGTCATGGAAAAATGGTTACCCAACATTTTTGAGGGTACGGATCCGTACCCTGGAAAAATTTAAGGGTATGGAATTTTACCCATTTTACCCTCTGGCGGAAACCCTGCGGGTGAACCATGCCATCATCCGGTCAGAGTTGCCCTCTACATCTCTCCTTCTCTATATCACGAGAGATGGATCTGACATTTTGATGCGACTTTGTCCGCCTGTCCGAGCAGGTATTGAAGAAGAGGGTGATGACGCACTGTCTCCAATACACTTCTCTGGCAGATTTCATACAAGAGAAGAGACCGCACAATATTTTATTTTCCAACGCACGACTTTGAAGTGAGTAGTTTCAATCCGTCCCAAGTGAATGAAAATGGCAGGACACATGCCCACTGATTTCCACGGTAACAAAGGAACATCATCCCAACATCACGTAACCATGGCGACACATTAGTCTCCAAAGGCAGGTATTTTTGCTGGGTGGAAATGTCAACCAGTTAAAAGATGGAATATGTACCCATTTAGTAATGATATCCTATTCATGATCAAAGGCCAGAGATCAGCCTGCAACCCTGGGGGTATGAAGAAGTAAAGGATCTTCAGAAGTTGCTAGCGACAACATGATGTAGGAGTTACATGAAGCGCTAAGCTCCAGTGCTACAGGGCATTGATTTACAATGTAGGCCACCAATAGTTTCTGCCAGTCCATGATTTGCCGTTGACTTGAAGCCCTAAAATGCATTTCATTTGAGGTCATAGGAAACTTCTGTTGGATTCTGATGTGTTCATATCAACAGAAAACTAATTATCAATTTCTGGCCTGCCATCAAAAGTGCCCACGACAACTGATCTGAAGTTACCTAAGTTCGATGTCATCAGCCGTAATCATTGGCAGAGCAGGTTTCCTCCTGCATTACTGACAGTGCAAGATTCCTTGGAAACTGCTCCATTGCTGGTACAAATCTTAACTTCCAAGTCACTGAAGTGCAACAAATTCAAACCTCAGAGTGGGCCTGTGCAAAGTTCAGTAAGATCATGAAAAAAAGCCTAGCTACAACTGCCTGCCAGCTTTAGTTGATCCAATGGGAATGAACTATCAGTTTGTGACTAAATAAAAGGCGCTGCTCCACGTGACAGTTTTCTGTCAGATAGTAACTGCCCAAAGACTATCCCGTGGAAGTTGTTCAGCTGGTGACTGTAGTGTATGACAGCAATATTGGTGTCTGACAACAATAATTGACTATCTGACAGCAAACTTTCGACAGAAAACTGTCACGTGGAGCAGCGCCTTAAATCCCGACTGCACAGACAGCAGGAAGACACTATACTTTGGACTAGGACAAGACAATAGGGTGAAGAGTCTGATGACCATAACATGCGTCATGAACACTGTAAATTCCAACACTTCAGATCTCTGCAAGTGCTGTCAACTGCAGCAGCGTCTAGAGTTCTTTATTGAACTTTGTGATGATGCATCCTTGTCATGTGCAGATGAACCAGCAGGCCTTTCGATTGCATGGTTTTCACGACGGTAAACGTCGTAGGAAATTTGGAATGTCCCCAAATTATGGGTCTTAAAAATGTCCCCAAAATACTCTTAACGCCCCCAAATTACCCTTAGATGTCAATGAATAAAAGTTCTTGCAAATAAAAGGGGATGTTCTTTTTCGGAACATTTTTCCCAACTAATTTTTCATTACCTTACAGATGTCTGATTTTCACAAAAACTTCAGATGTTATACTTTATAATATAAACTAGATAATGACCTGTGAAAAATATGACGTCATCTGTGTTAATTAGGAAAACAAAGGACTTTTGCAAAATGTTTGAAATCAGCATGAAAACAGTAAAATAATTCCCTAACTTTTGCTATACTGAGAGAGTATAGATATTATTTGTCACTGATAAACAAATCAATCTCAACATGATTGTTTGTGAGGAAATATTTGCATTTAAAATGTGAGATTTTCTCACTTTTTCACCATATTTTAAGTGGGGGTAAAACAGAACAGCCGAGCTAGGCCTTTGCAGATAAATGGTGTTATGAAGGTCCTTGTCAGCCATTGAGGGTTTCATGGTTATGAGCACTGAGTGACAGCAAGTTGACAGCCCTCAGACTGTTTCAACCAATGTGAAATCTGATCATGCAGACTGGTTATTATGGAGCCTTAACATAGAACATCCCATGTTTCCAATGAAATTGCCTATAAGGGTCACTTTCCTGCACTCGGTGGTCTGATGACCATGAGACCCAAAATAACTATTGACATGATTGAAGGTGAGGGTCTTTATAAAACCATTCATCTGCACAGACCTAGCTTGGCTGTGCTGTTTTACCCCCTCCTTAAATAGGGTGGGAAAGTGAGAAAATCTCACATTTTATGCAAATATTTCCTCACAAACAATCATGTTGAGATTGATTTGTTTATCAGTGACAAATAATATCTATACTCTCTCAGTATAATAGCAAAAGTTAGGGAATTATTTTACTGGTTTCATGATGTTTTTGAACATTTTGCAAAAGTCCTTTGTTTTCCTAATTAACACAGCTGATGTCATCTTTTTCACATGCCATTATCTAGTTTATATTATAAGGTATAACATCTGTAAGTTTTTGTGAAGATCAGTCACCTGTAAGGCAATGAAAAATTAGTTGGGAAAAATGTTCCGAAAAAGAACATCCCCTTATGTCAACTTGTCTCTTTCCCCATGCTCACCTAAAATAAGCCTACCTGTTTATCAAGTCCCCACCACGGCAACTTCCCGCCATTAGCCCAGGCCGCATGGTCAGCAGCAGTGAAAAATCAATAATTTATGAATGGTGACTCATGTGCGAACACAGCGCCACAACCACTTCGTGTGGCAGTACTTAGAACTAAATATTTGAGGTTGAACGGGAGTCTGTTTATGGGCATGAAGATGCAATGACTTTATCTCATGGAAGAAATTTCTTGGCCATTTTACTCAATGATTATCCCAGCCCTCGTCTTACTCCATGTGATTAGACACAGCTGGTTGTTGAGTTTAATGTCCAGTCTGGGAGATTAACCCCCGCCCCCGGGGGGATCACTCCCCATGAAGTGTGTTGCACATCAGTGTACCAAAAAATTGCAGGGTAAAGGGGTGTTTTCCGAGCCGCATCGGCGGGACCCGTGCTGGGCCAAATAAGCCCCCCTCTTTCACCCATAAATTGCAGAGTACCCAGCTTTAGGGGGTGGGGACTGAAAAATACCCAGCCAAAAGGGGTGGGGATTCAAAATTGCTGTTAACCAGCTGAAAGGGGCTTATGAAAAAAGTGGAGTACACTGATGTGCAACACACTTTATGGGGAGTGACCCCCGGGATTAACCCTCTACATGCCTAGGCTATTGCTAGTATGGGAAGGATTGATCTCTCAATGCTGTTGATTTAGCATGGACATGATGGATTCTTGTTGGGGTCCAATTTTAGGCACCTTTACAAGAGCAGACTGCACCCAATGGCACTATACACTCATTTTGAAAATGGAAATTATCAGGGTTGGATCCAGGGGGCATACGCACCCTATTTTTGGCAGAGCAATGATTATTTTTAGCAAGAAAAATTTAATCGAATAAAAATTCGAGTATTTTGCTCTCAGATGCCAGGAAATTGCATCTAAAAGCACTTTAAAAATTGTCAATTTTTTCGGGGGGAGGGCCCCCAGACCCCCCTTATGGGCTTGGCGCTTTTGGTGCTCACCACCTCTGTCGAGCTATTTGTCAGTCGAGCCATTCGGTCAATCCTGGATCCGGCCCTGATACATGTGCTGTGCCTACCACTGACTGGCCGGGAAAAAAGTCATTTCACTTTTATAACTTCCCAGTCAGTCCACAGTGGCTTGTGATTCTGGGTGAGATGAGAGGTAAGCCTAGCAAAGTCTTCTGATTCGGCCCAGGCACACAGAGTTAGGCCTTCGGCCTACACAACATACACTGTATAAGTATAAAGTACGGGAAGTGTTGCCACTCAACACAGCTGAAAAAATACAACAATCAGACATCACTCGCTTCAGACGCCCTAACAGCCAAAATATCCAATATTCCGCCATGAAACTTTGCACAACGAACCTTGAGAACCGTATTCACTGTTACGATATCCAATTTTCAAGTTTACACGAATGCTTCCACTCGATTTCGACGACTTTGATCGGCTAATTTCATAAATTCCGCCATTCCAAGTCTGCTGTCCTGATCTGCAGCCCAAACCACATGCATTTGTTTATGCTTATCGTAGTAACCAATCAAATTGCGTTTCAGGGGTTGTGCGCATGCGCATTGGCGACATCAGGGCAGCAGACTTGGAATGGCGGAATTTATGAAATTAGCCGATCAAAGTCGTCGAAATCGAGTGGAAGCATTCGTGTAAACTTGAAAATTGGATATCGTAACAGTGAATACGGTTCTCAAGGTTCGTTGTGCAAAGTTTCATGGCGGAATGTTGGATATTTTGGCTGTTAGGGCGTCTGAAGCGAGTGATGTCTGATTGTTGTATTTTTTCAGCTGTGTTGAGTGGCAACACTTCCCGTACTTTATACTTATACAGTGTATGTTGTGTAGGCCGAAGGCCTAACTCTGTGTGCCTGGGCCGAATCAGAAGACTTTGCTAGGCTTACCTCTCATCTCACCCAGAATCACAAGCCACTGTGGTCAGTCTCAGTCCCGGAATGTGTGTCCCCACAATAAATCAATGGAAAAAAAATGTCCCCAAAATAAGCTGGAAGGCTGTCCCCAAAATGGACTGAAAAATAGAGGGTGTAAACGTTACTGTGCAATTGAAAGGCCTGACCAGTCATAACACACAACACGACTGAACATTGAGTCAGAGGATCAACATGTCAATTTCAGAACATCCAATATGTCCAACGATAAGAGGGAGAGGCTGAATTGGGTGGACATTCAACTTGCCTGGACCACAAGCATGACAAGATGAAGACAAGTGGGCAAGTGTAAAAAGTGAAATCGCTTTGTCCATTGTCATAACCGCATGCATTGTAAGCGTTAGTGACATTGTACTGCCACAGACAGCAGATTTTTTTCTGGCATGAACATTGCCAACCACCACACCCTCGGCGGGTGCCCCTATAAATACCGGGGCATGCAGGCAGACTGTTCATTCGGTATTTCGATCCTGTCTTCAGGTTAGTCTATTGATGATGGATTCTCAACCTGTCCGGTTAGCCATTTGATAAATGATAGGTTGTTCTAATTTAGTGAACTTCCTCCTGTCATGATGTCCTTCTCATTATCATCGAGTGACAGTTATGTCACTCCTTTTTCTTTTAGTTCTAGGCATAGGTCTACCATGGGATGGGTAGGCCAACACCTAGCCTAGACTTCCCGACACATTCAGGTGGCCTCTATTTTATTTACCCGGGTGTACCTAGGCCTATGTAGGCATAGGCCCCAGGAGTGGCAGGACAAAACAAAGATATTTTAAACAGGATCTAAAGATCCTTATGTCAAACAGAACCAGTCAAACCCAAACCACTATCTCAAACAAATGCACTTTAAGCAGGTATAGCCATGTTAGCGTTCGGTATGTAGGCTATGGTATGGATGATGATTCACATTCATTGTGACCTGGCTGTGCTGTGCTGCTGTGTGTGGGCAGTGTCTGTCTGTCTGAAAAATGAATGAATGGAAGCAAGAAAAACAAGCAGATTTCCACAACATCTACACCATCGATTGCTGATCTGATGGGTGTACAGAGGCAAAAATAGCCAAGCATTACACCTGAACTCACCATTATGCTCTGTGAAGATATTCCCAGTAGTTCCGCTAGGAATTCTGACAACATCCCGACCACGGATTTTCCCTGCTTTCGCAGAACTTGCACGGGAGTCTTTTGCTTGCTGTGCTCCCATTTTCCGGTACAAACAGGGGCCTTATTTATCCATTTCCGGCCATTCCTGAGCAATTAATCTCTACTACGAGATAGAATGAATATATTCCATTGTCTGTGTTGAAAATCGGACCTTATTTTTGGCTAAATCTTTCATAAAACCGGTGTTTATCCGAGAGTTATTTTCTAACAAAAACTCGACTAGCTTCCGCCATCTTGGTTCACGAGTTGAAAACGAGGCTTCGTACCATAATCTGACCTTTGACCCGTTAATTGACATTTTCCTAGAAATGAGACGGTGGCTCATCAGGGACACCACCACTCTTTGCCTTTTGTTCTTTAAATAAAATGGGTGTGTTTTCTGTTTAGGCCCACATGTGACATGAATTCTTGATACTCTGTGTCACAGTTGACAATTCCTGCTTTTTATTGATTGATGGCTGTAGCCTATTTTTAGAAATGTGTGAATGTAGTGACAGTGACACGTTGATCTTGCTGTGATAGGGCTAAAACAGGCTTCCTGTGAAATGGTAGCCCCCCAGCTTTGAGTAAGGAGGAAATATGGGGTCTAGGTTCTAATTCCATGAGCCCCACAATGATTAGTTCAGGCTGTGTTGTCACAAAAGCTGTTTTATTCAGCACCTGACAAAATAGCAGACGCTCATTCACCGGTGCTGCCATCTATGGACAGAACCTGTAACTGAAAACCGTGGGCGTCAAGAACCCGATTCCACATTTTACTCGGCACCAAAAGCCAAGATGGCAGCCTCCATGGCACGTCGACGTGTCCTTTCGATCTCGATTTTAGTCGCTTTTTCTCTGTATTCTCTTGTGTTATGCGGTGATCGCGGCCACGGGCATACTCATGAGCACGGCCACGTTCATTCACACGGCGATGGCCACGGTCACAGCCACGATCACGCCGAAAGTGCCGGATTTAAGTACACGAAAGAAGCCAATGAGTATGATGATGAAGGTGATGTACAGGAGGCTGTACATCATGTACATAACCATGCACATACACACAACGGTGGTAAACAGGCCAAGACAGACCGGCATGAACACCCTCAAGCTGGAACAAAACCAAAACCGCCTCCCAGCAAAGCCAAAGTGAAGCAAAGTACAGCAATGATGTGGCTCGAAGCTTTGGGATCCACGGCGTTAGTCAGCTGTGCGCCGGTTCTGATTCTACTTTTCATTCCATTGGAGAACGCCACTGAGGGTGGACCGCTGTTGAAAGTTCTGCTGAGTTTTGCATCAGGCGGACTTCTCGGCGATGCATTCCTTCACCTCATTCCACACGCGATAAGTCCTCATAGTCACGGTGGCGATGATCACGGACACGGCCATTCACATGATCACGGGCATGAGCATTCACACGGTGATGGCGGACATGGACACGATCATTCACATCACACACGCATAGGATTATGGGTCTTAGCCGGTATAATTGCTTTCCTTTGTGTTGAGAAGTTTGTGCGTTATGTCAAAGGTGGTCATGGACATACACATGGACACGGCCATTCTCATGAAGTTAAAAAACAGCCAAAAGAGGATGGTAAGCCAAAGAAGGAAGCGAGTGGTGACTCAGGGGTTCGTAAGAGGAAAAAGTCTGATAGTGCTGATGAAGGGAACAAAAAGGAGGACAAACCTGTTGCAGAGAATGAAGGCAAGTTACAGCTGTGTTAAACCTTTTCGAGGTGAAGGTTTTAAGGGCTTTGCCTAGGGTCACTTATAATGTTGTTCTGTTTTTAGCAAAGAATGGTTAAGGTACGCTGACAATTGATATACCTGTAATTCCTAGCTATAGTTGTTAATTTCAGCTCAGTGCAGCTTCTTGAACCCAACATATGATTTTGTACACACGTGAACCTGGCCAGAACCTGGTGAAAACACTTGTCAACTTTTCATGTAAATGTGAAAAAAATTCGTAATTGTGTTGTTTTGAATACTTCCAGATGGTGAGGAGGACATAGCAGTTTCAGGCTACCTGAACTTGGCCGCCGACTTTGCCCACAATTTCACAGATGGTCTTGCGATTGGTGCTTCATATTTGGCTGGGCGTAACATCGGTATCATCACAACGATAACTATTCTGCTTCATGTGAGGTACCCCATGAGGTTGGCGACTTTGCTATTCTAGTGCAATCAGGGTGCTCAAAGAAAAAGGTGATTATTCTGCATGGCGTCTTACAAATGTACCTTTTTCAGATGATGAACACCAATTCGAAAGATGAGTCTTATCATTCATCTATCAACAGCTATTTCATCAGGACACAGCAACTGTCAAATGATGCAGTCACACGTAGTCATGCACAATCTGTGCCATCTCAGTCGCCTGCCATATGTTGACAATCTTTCATCCCCCGACGGTCCACGTGGACAACTGCAGACAGCTGACTGGTATCTCGATTACACACCGCTGATAACACCCCAGCTGTGTGTTCAATGTAATCACGATTTGTTCAATTGTATGAACTAGGCCAGAGCAATTAGTTCCGTATGCTGTCCCCTTCATTCAAAAAATGGATTGGGTTTTATTCAATAAAGACATTGATTGATCAATCAATGATTGTCATTATTGTCAATCAGTTGGCTGTTTTAAACACAGGTTTCAGATTTCTGGGGGGGGGGGGCAGGGACCTCAGCCAAAACACACCACAGACAGAAAGGTCCTTCAAAGTACTACCAAGTGTGCTGGAGCAGGAGCAGTTTCTGTCAAAATTCTGAACATTCACTTTGATATTGAGCTTGTGCAATGGCTTATTGTGATGTCACTTTTGACCACCATGCTGACNGTTAAAGTTTGGGTTTATAGTCTGATATCAACAACGGTAGAGGTGTCATCCGACTTCACACTTTAACCCCAGTCTATCCTGAAACCTTTCAGTAGAACTCAGATGAGCTGCTCATTCAGCGCTACAATCCGAGCATTTCCGACCGGTACCCATTTATACACCTGGGTGGAGAGAGGCCAGTAAGGCAAAGAGACCTGCCCAAAGCCGGGATCCTCTGACCGCTAGTCGGAGGCCCGAACCACTACACCACCGTGGTCGACCATGCTGATGTTGTGTTGACAACAAAGTGAGCCATGTGTAGATGACGTCATGGCTGAAGTCACACACACTCCACTTGTGAAATGATAAAGTGTACCACGTTGGTCGACGATGTCATATGCAATGTCAATTTGACTGTCAAAATGACAGATCTTTCTGTGATGACGTCATCTGCACAAGCTCTATTGGCCCCACAAGGTCAATGAAATCAACATCATGTTCAGCAAAAGCACAGTTTAAATGTTGGCCTATATTGCTTCTGAAAACTCCCAACACACCATTCGTATAACTACCATCACCACTTTCCAAACTGCAGACTGTTGGCATTCATCATTGAATATTACGTGTGGACAATATTAAAGTGCATGAATGTGTAATTACCCTACAACATGCCGGGCTGGTGTTGTTATATCTGAACACTTGATGAGAATCGTTGATGATAATAGGCAGCGATAACCATGATGGCGCCTGGATAGCCTAGTGGTTATCACGTCCGCTTAGCAAGCGGCAGGGCCCGGGTTCGAATCCCGGGCCATATGGGATTAATCATCCCTGGCTCTTCAGCCCGTCACATGGGACAGTAAGCTGTGGTGTCTCGTACCTGGTGCCTTGGCAAGGGCAAGTAAAAGACCCCATCCAAGTGAGGAACATGAGTAGCTTGAGATGACATCTTCCATACTTACCAGGGCCAATAATGCTATGGCTTCGGCCCTGACGGAAAAGTCGAATACAAATAGCAGGATTGTTTAAAATCTAGTTTCTGTACCATCTGACATGATCGTAACGATAATTTATTGTAACCAGAAAAATGATTGGTCTGCCCTCACAGCTGTCGTTCGTTCACATTTCTATTGATGGCATTTTGTCAATATTTTCCTCGGCAGTGAAATCCTGCATAAAACTGGCTCTAGGGTTTCAGCAAATATGCATTCATTACTTCTAAATAAGACAAGCTGTGATATAAATAAAGGAGCAGATGATCAGTTGTAGAGGTCTCATCATAAGTGATTGTATTTAGGAGCCTTAATAGCCTAGTGGTTATCACATTTGCTTGGCAAGTGGCAGGTCCTGGGTTCGAATCCAGCCTGGGCTATATGGGATTAACCATCCCTGGCTCTTCACGTCCGTTGCATAGGACAGTAAGCCGTGGTGGCTTGTACCTTGTGCCTTTGCATTTAAGGGCAAGTAAAAGACCCCGTCCAAACGAGGAACATGAGTAGCTTGAGATGGCCCAGGCTACTTCTGTGCGTACTTACCAGGGTCAATAATGCTATGGCTTTGGCCCGACGGAAAAAATCTGCTTTGAATATCATGTAAAAATGAACAGATGAAAAAGGGATGTTCTTTTTAGAGATGGCTGGTGACTGTCATATCTGATATTGCCATTAATTTTGATTTGACGGAAACCACTCTAGATCAAATATTTATCTGGCGTATAATCAGCACTGATAACTTTATTTTTAAATGCAAAATGACCACTCACTGATTGTACCGTAAAAATACATCTGTCTTTCTGACAGAGTTGCTATGGTGACCATTAAAGAGGACAAAATCATGAACTCGTTTGGTTTGTTACTTCATGTCATTTCTTTATTTTTCCAGGCGATGTATCTCCAGTTTTCCACAGCCGTCGGCGCAATGATGGGAACATTCTGCAGTTTGCTCGCGGAGGGAATCGGCGAAGCGGCAGTCGCGTGGATCCTGCCGTTCACAGCTGGTGGGTTCATCTACATCGCTACCGTCTCCGTCATCCCAGAGCTGCTGGAAGACAGTAAACCATGGCAGAGCTTTAAAGAAATCATGGCACTTTTAGTAGGCGTTTTTATGATGGTGGTTATAGGTGAATTGGAGTAATTTATTCCATATTATTATGTATGTATCATAATCTATCTTCCTGTTTTTTGTTATTTTCTGGCCTGTTGTTCCCAACCTCGAAAGGTGGATCAAATAAACACACTATGAATATTACTGGACATGCTACCCTGTTAATGTGTACTGTGGAGGACACTGCCAGCCGTATGACGGGTCGGCTGGTTTCCTCCCAGCTATGTGTCACTTTGGTAGCTATCAGGAGGTCGCAGACGAGAAAAGGTAAACTGAACACAGAGCTGGTTCAAGATGGCCGACTCTTACTGTATAGTTGAAAAGGGATTTAAGAATGGTGGTTGGGTAAGGGTCAGTGATCACCCCCTTTGATTCCCAGGTTCTATACACCTTTCCAGAAATTCAGGGCTCAAGTAGAGTATAGCGGACCAAGCCATGGGAAGTGCACTGAGTGTGTACATTTGTGTACACGGAATAAGCGGCAATGTATGGAGATGTGTCACTTCCCATGGCTTGGTCCGCTATACTCTACTTGACCCGAAATTCAGCGGCCAGCGCTCGAACTAAATTCTCCCCTCTGCACGTCATCAAAAGAATTCAAAAATTGTGGTCATCCGTAACCGTGGCAATGGAACGGGCTAAAGAATCCCCCTTGACGTCATCGTTGAACACTGAGCGCCATATTTCTGAAAGAGTGTATAAACATGGGTTTATGTTACAATTAGGCTAACGGCTGCCTCTGTGGAAGATGGCATCTTGAACGAGCTCTGTATTCAGTTTACCGCTGACTGTCGCAGACCACTGGGGTTCATGTCATTAATGGCGAGGGTTGAAAACTCCCGTCACAAGTTGATATTGTTAGGATCACAACATGGACCATCTCCCTAGAGTATAAACCCCCTGCGATGAAGTGTATGCATGTTTTTATTATTATCAATGTCAAATGGTGAGATGGCTTATACGAATTTGTTTTTCTCTCTTTTTGTTTGTTTGTTAAAAAAGGCTACAGCACCGAAGTGAAAATTGGGGTTTGTTAGTGTCGTGGGGCTGGCTGATCTAGGTGGCTGCCATTTGTTTACGTAGACCTTTCCAACAAAGATTGCGGTCTAACAGTTAGCTTAATACCATTTAATGGCTGCTGTTAAGCTGGTCAAGGCAGCCACGGAAACAAAAGTTTAGGTAAAATGATTGTCTAAGGGGATGCATTTGGTAGTTATGCTTTGACAATGAATGGCCACGATGTCATGTGGGAGAATTTGTAGGCCACCATCTTTGGTGAAAATGTATTCTTATTGTAGAGTAAAAAAATCTCAACTTTGCGATATGAGATCTCAGAAACAAGGGGTGGGGTGGGGTGAGGCGACGATGAGGGGTGTAATTCTGCATAGTGTGCATGTGAACTGTTTCACATGCTGCACCAGAAACAAAATTACAGAGGGATTAGGCTTTTAAATGGATGTGGCAGTTTGTGTCTTCATTCCAGTCATAATATAGTTTGCATGAATTGTAATAATGTTGTTAGGCTCAGGCTAGTATCCACAGATCAATGCATAAGTTCATGGTTTTGGAGAACAACATAAAAAATACAAAAACATCAAGACAGCAATGGTCCTGGTTATACTTGTTTTCATTTTGAGCCCTTTTAATCAAAAGGGACAGCATCTATGTCACTTCTGAGGAGCACAGGGGCTTGGCGGGGAGGGCCCAGCAAGTCAAAAGTACAAGTTCCCAAATGTGGACTTTTGTTCTGTGGATTGTCACTAGATGTCTCACTGTGTCTCTCAGCATTGGTAGTTTTGATGATAAATTTTGAAGAATGGCAAGTTAGTTTTGCTCCATGAATGAGTTGATCACTTAAGGAGACTATATCACATTAGGTAAATTTGAAGTGATTTCTTTAGACCACCGCTGACCGTCCCATCATAGAAGAAGAGAATTCTTCTCAAAAATGAAGAAATAATTTTGATAATCTGTGTATACTAGCCACAGCCATGTGGAAAGTCTGTTGTAAATGATATTTATGCATTTGTTGTGAATTGTATAAAATCGAACAAGGGACTTAAATAGATCATGAAATAGACGACTATTTCTCTAACTTGTGACTTCTGTGTTTCTCGTTTAAACCTGTGACGCATAAGTTCTCCCGCAGATGAGATGATTGTCTGTTCTCCCAAAAGACACCAAGGACCTGTTATGGCCATCCTGGATGTGACACAGTTATTTCTGCACCATCACTTTGGTTATTGTGAAGCAATCTTCAGGATGGTGGCAACACTGTCTTCAGCAAACCAAGGCTGGTTGTGACACTGCCTTCAGCAGACCAAACAAGGCTGATTGTGGCACCTTTCTTCAGCAGACCAAACAAGGCTGATTGTGACACCTGTCTTCGGCAGACCAAACAAGGCTTCAGCAGACCAAACAAGGCTGATTGTGACACCTGTCTTCAGCAGACCAAACAAGGCTGACTGTGACACCTGTCTTCAACAGACCAAACAAGGCTGATTGTGACACCTGTCTTCGGGGGACCAAACAAGGCTGATTGTGACACCTGTCTTCAGCAGACCAAATAAGGCTGATTGTAACACCTGTCTTCAGCAGACCAAACAAGGCCCTGACTTCAGCACCAACCAAAAGCTGGTTGTGACACTTGTTTGTGGGACTGTCCCACCAAGACCAGGCTGGTTGTGACAGTTCACTTAGGATTCAAGTGTCAGGCTGGTTGGGAGAGTGTTACTATGACCAAGGTCTTATAAATATGACCTGCTTGAATTGACGCTGCCTCAGGATCAATGACCGCCAGAAACCCAACCCTATGAGGTCTCACGCCAATCAGAATTGTGTATTGTCACTATCGTCAATAGTACACACAAAATATCATCAAAGAATATAAAGGCTGAATGGAACTAGGCCTAGCGAGGCCTAGTCAACTTATCAATGAGTGATTTGTGTGCATTTTTTCAACACAAGCTTGTGAAAGACACTGTTTTGGAAACCCGACAGCGTTTGAGTGAAGACGAGGAAGGTGTGTCGAAAATGTCGCTTTGAAACATTGCAGAGAAACTGAAAGGGATGGTAACTCTGAAGGTAAGTTACAGCATTATTTTGTGTCCTGGCTAGTGCTGTCTAGAATATGTTGTAAAGTGCTGCAGTGCGGAGTTGGAATCCTCACAGTTTGGTGGACTGGGATACCTCATGAATTTGATGACCAATACTTGCAATATGTAGACTTGAGACCGAAGGAGGAAGTTAGAACCAAACCTCTTTTAAATGGTCTTGATATCAAATCAAGTGCTGGCTACGAAATACAGCATGACTGGCCTTGACTGTGGTGTAGGAAAACACTGGAGCACCGGGAACGGAAACGGAAACCTGCTTTAGTTGTGAAAGAATCACCCATAGGGGAAAATTGCATGATGAGGTAGAGATCAACAGAATCACGTCCGCTTAGCAAGTGGCAGGTCCCTGGTTCGAATCCTGGGCCATGTGGGACTATCATCCCTGGCTCTTAAGTCTGTCACATAGGACAGTAGCTAAGCCATGGTGCCTTGTAGCTTGTTCCTTTGCAAGGGCAAGTGACAGTGAAAGACCCCATCCAAGTGAGGAACATGAGTAGCATGAGATGGCCTCCTCCGTACTTTATCTTAATGCTATGGCTTCAGCCCTGATGGAAAAATCTAATACAAATACAAATACCACCAAAATCAATGGTTCCCCGGACATTTTTTCATCGGGACCCATTTTCCTCTCACACCTCGCTCATCCAATTACCATGACAACATTGCTTGATCAATAACGTCTGTGGAAGGAGAACCCTTGATAAGGACACATTGTACACTTCGGGTCTTTCCGTCATTCTACCGTCACGGCTCCGGTTTCCTCCTACACTACAGTAGGGGCATTGATAGCGAAAGGTTGTCCGCTATGGACCTAGTGATATGTTTTGAATTCAGAACCTAATGCAAGTTTTCAAACTGTACTATTATACAACATTGTGTCCTAGGCCCACAGCTCTCTCTAAATCATTCGATCACGCACCCTGTTTTCTTCTTTAAAGGCAAAGAATATGGAAAACTTGAGGTGACCTATTTATCTTTTATAAGATATAACTTATGGTGAACTCTGTTCGTACTGAAGACGAATTTCAATTCCTTTCTTATAGCCTACGAGAAAGAAAATCGTTTTTCAAACTCACTGCCCAAATCAACATATTGGCTTTACACTCTCGTACTATCAGCCTTTCGATCAAAATGAAAGGGTCGGTAGGCCTACACTAGGACGACTTGGCCTCACACCTTCCAAGCAATTATCTCTACGAAAGCATATTGCAGCACACCAGGCGATCAATCTCGTCGCCAGCGAGCAAAATCGGCTGCTGACGCCAGGTGTGCACTGGACAGCCGATGCGTGGAATCTTCTCGCCTGCGATGTTCGCCCAAGATGTCAAACAATACCAAAGCTGGCTGGCGAGAAGATCGGTGGCGAACAGGGGTGGCCACATAGAAACTCCGCTGGCGCTAGCGGAACCCATCTGCTGATACATTTTTCCATGCATTTTAACACCGATAGGCTGTCGAAGCACTAGCGGAGTTTCTATGCGGCCGACCCTGATCGCTTGCGATATCGCCTGGTGTGCTGCTGGCTTTAGCTTTCCCTCGCAGTGCCAACGTCGCCAAATCATGAAATACAACCGTTCGGTGAACTAGTATTTCTATTTGATTTTTCCATCAGGGCCGAAGCCATCCCTGGCCCTGGTATGTATGGAAGAGGTAATCTCAGGCTACTCATGTTCCTCACTTGGATGGGGTCTTTTACTTGCCCTTGCAAAGAAACAATGTACAAGGCACCACGGCTTACTGTCCCATGCGACGGACGTGAAGAACCGGGAATGAAACCCCACATGGCCCTGGCTGGATTCGAACCGTTACACCTGGACCTGCCGCTTGCTGTCACAGCGGACGTGATAACCACTAGGCTATCGGGGCTTCTCTGAACTAGGCCTACATGTTTTCATTGATTCAATGTCTCCTTTGTTTCCTGTCTTTGCAGTTTCCTTTCCACATGAGAAATGGAAGACGATCTCGCCACCGAAACATCCTGCCCTCTGCAACAGGAAGTCTGCCCTTATGCTACTGGTGATGCTGGCCAACTTCAGCAACAGGAAGTCTGCCCTTATGCTACTGGTGATGCTGGCCAACTTCAGCAACAGGAAGTCTGCCCTTATGCTACTGGTGATGCTGGCCAACTTCAGCAACAGGAAGTCTGCCCTTATGCTACTGGTGATGCTGGCCAACTTCAGCAACAGGAAGTATGCCCTTATGCTACTGGTGATGCTGGCCAACTTCAGCAAGATGGAGGCTGCCCTTATGCCACTGGCGATACTGGCTCACTAGATGTCGCCACCGAAACACCCAGCCCTCAGCAAGATGGAGGCTGTCCTTATGCCACTGGTGAAACTGGCTCACTAGGTGTCACCACCGAAACACCCAGCCCTCAGCAAGATCGAGGCTGCCCTTATGCTACTGGTGAAACCGGCCGACCTGGTGAAGCTGATCTAGAACTGCGCGCGAAGACCGAAGCAGGCGACGGTGGGGTCCAATCAAACAATGCCAGGGCAGGGGTGCGTTCAGCGGTTCGATCAGCCTTTGCCGCAGAGGGAGTGGGAGAAAGGTTAACAGCAGGATCGAAGACTGGTGAAGGAGACTCCGTGAAAATCGAGAAAGGGGTACGTTTTCCAGTTCCGAATGTTGAGCAAGATTTCGGTGTTGGACGGTGTACCGTGGAGAAGCGAATTTGGATACCCTGCAACCTCCAGCACGTCGGAGATGAGATGCCGGAAGCAACAATGCTATGCGAGGAATGCGGGGACCTGTTCCTTTGCGAGGCGTGCAGCATGTCACACAAGGTCAAACAGGGAACGAAGTATCATGAGTTGACGCCTATCGGCGAGGAATCACCACACAGCGCGGGAATTTGTCCAGAGCATGTTGTTTTGATGAAGCAGTACTGCCTGACGTGCAAGACTCCAATATGCGGACAGTGCGTCGGGGAGGACCACTACGCGCACGACTTATGTCGCGTGAAAAACAGCGAAACCAGGTCAGTGGAAGGTCCGAGGATGGTAGGCCTACCAGAGCGTCGTGGATCACAGAGAGGCACTGTCACAATAGAGAAAGTGGAAACGACTGTACAGAGAGATCGTTCTTGGGAGACCGAGCGACCAGCGTCTTCTGGTCAGACATCATACACAACTGGGCGGCCAGCATACCAAGCAGACCACACATCAAGATTTCCCGACGTCAGAGAAGAGACACCTCCATCGTCTAGTGGAGGGTGGGATGAGGATTACAGATTTACGGAATTCGAACAACGGTACCCTGAGAGATATGACCAGAGAGATAATTATCAGCCCACCAGAGCTCATCCGGAACCTATGATCCGGAGCAGAAGCTGTCCAATACATGATTTCGATCGCATAACGCCCGTGACTTCAGCCAGACCAAGATGGGATGACCATTACAGATTGCCAAGGATTGAACCACTTCCTGTAAATCTTCGGGCATACCTACCAGCAGGGAAATCGTCGTATTCTGCAGGCGACTGGCCGTTCATTGTCGGAAAAACACCGTCAGACGAGTACCCATGGTATGGCCATGATTATCGCGGGCCGACTTCAACATGCGAATTTTGTCACCGTGACCACGGGCCTGTTGAATACCGGACATTCGGCGACACCATTCCTGCCTGGGTCCGTTACGGTACTCCATCGCAAACGCTGACACCATCCATGCCATACTTCTCCTCATCATGGCCTTATTACACGACCACTCCTACCCGACCTGAAGCTAGGGTTACCGAAATACCGCTTAAATCTTCCGAGTATCTCCGCCCGCCAAGCACCACACTATTCTACGAACCTTGCACCAAGAATACAGCACAGTTCGACGCCAGTTGAAAAGTGTCCTTTGTGCACCTCTATCCTGAGCCGATTATCCCCAAGTCTCGGGTCAGAGTACAGATTCGGACATTCCAGCAAGATACCGGACCTTGGGTCCAAATGTCCTGGTTGCCACACCACCAATATCTTTGTGTACCATAATAATCCAGCAACCGCCTCCCTGCCAACAACAACCAGCCTGGACTACAGCAAGACAGGGTGGCGAATGCCTGAGATCTCTACGACAGTTCCCAGCTGCGAATCTCTTGGCAGTCCCGAATGGGATGAGCATGTTCCTCTGTGTAGCTGCAGAAGGTATCCCGGTTTTAGCGCCCGGTACTATGACCTGCTAAAAGGTGCAAAAAGAAGGCCAGTGGAAGGAAGTCCGACGCTATTCCGCCGCGGGAGAAGACATGCACCCTGCTGCCATCATAGACACTGCACAAGACGGGATTTCGGAGTTGTCACCCCTAATATTCCAATTGAAGAGACTGCAACTCGCCAAATAAACGTGACCTACTTTCACCGCACGCCAGCTCCATGTAGCGTAATCCGTGCATATACGATTGAATTGTAAAACAAGCGACCAGGTACATGTATGGTTCGGCTAGTCTTGCTTTCTGGGAAAAAATCCGTCGATTCGGCCTCTATTCTCTCGACAACGACATTATGGTAAAATCAAACGCACTGACAAACAAAAACTAATGACCACTTGAATATTTTTCGAGCCACGTTCCGTACACAATTCTACCCAATTAACTCACGCTCGTGCAAATCAGATTCGGCCCATTTTCGTCCTCCACAGACCCAACTCATTTCTCATTTCCAGGAAGGAAATCCAGCCTCACGCACGATACGCATCCGCTCTTTCAGTCCCAAAAACCCTAATATCTCAAAAACTATGCAACGTATCAAAATTTCGTTGACCTCAGACAAAACTACTTACAATTCTCCGTATATGAATACCACGATCAATAACATTGGACAAAACATGACTCCACAATCGCACGGAAACGAAAAATCTGACACGAAAATAAGGGTCACTTAGTGAGCCAACAAACATGCATATTGACATCTGGACTGTATTCCAGCCGGGCGCCGACTGACTCGAGTTAATACTTGGGTAAACAGGTTCCTAGGAAACTGTCGCAAGACAAAGGAAATGCGCGAAACTGGTGAACAATCTGAACGTCAGAGAACGATTTGTACATGTACCAGCATCGTAACTCTGACGTATATTGGACAGCGCCATATTGCTCCGGGAACTACTTTGATGAAGATCAGTTTAAACGTGGCTTGACAAGACTGTTCAAATCTATCTATTTGAATAATCTAAGTCACCAATTAGGTGTTGTGAGTGTTGCTACATATAGAAACAAGAGGCCCATGGGCCTGGCGCTCAGCTGACAGTTGACTACCAAAGAGAATGACACCTAGGCTCAACAGGTCTTTGAGTAGGTCACTAGGTCATGAACGTAGGTCAGTTGAGATCTTTGACCTTTAGTTTGATACCAAGCATGACTACCTTGGCTCAACTGGTCTTTAAGTAGGTCACTAGGTCATGGAAGTAGGTCAGTTCAAACCTACACTTCATTACCTTTAGTTTGATACCAAGGATGACTACCTAGGCTCAACTGGTCTTTAAGTAGGTCACTAGGTCATGGAAGTAGGTCA
>NMRB01000438.1:146689-157408 GCA_002633025.1 Notospermus geniculatus | reverse complement strand
AAGATCCGTCTCTTGGGAAGGGAGAAACAGTACTTTCAGTGATTTTGGTTTTGGCCCCCTAGCGGCAAAGTCAAGAATCAGACTTCGCGAAAATTTTGTCTGTAGGTTGCTGTAACCTAGAGGTACATGTGTACAAAGTTTCAACATGATAGTTCAAACCATTATCAAAATACAGCCCTTTGAAATTTTTCACAAAACGCCCCCTGGAGGCCAAAATAGGAATCCAACCGTGGTCAAAATCGAACTCGTTCTAGATCTTAGGCCCATATATACACCCACCAAAGATAAAAAAGATTCGTCAAAAAATAAAGGTGCTAGAGCGCTAACGAGCCAAAAGTTTACGGACGTACCGCCGTACCAACGTACGGACCGCTGTACGGACTGACGCACGACAGACCACC
This sequence comes from Notospermus geniculatus, assembly GCA_002633025.1. Taxonomy (NCBI): domain Eukaryota; kingdom Metazoa; phylum Nemertea; class Pilidiophora; order Heteronemertea; family Lineidae; genus Notospermus; species Notospermus geniculatus. The sequence continues at coordinate 157,007 of NMRB01000438.1, read as the reverse complement.
ACTCAACGACCCCAACCACAGCATAAGCCCTGCTGGGCCTTGCGGCCAAGCGGGCTAAAAATATTGATCCTGTAAAAGTCATCCACTCCATTCTCCAAAGATCCACAACGATTGAACAGCAAATGGAAAGTACTGCACCTCACAAGACAATTATTGACAACGTCACTGCAACTCCACCTACAAAGCCCCATGAAGAAAACTGTACATATTTTACACATATTCTAGAATATGTCACTTATCACACTGAGGTATAGATGAAAATATACAGCTTACGAAATGTCATATCCGTTTTTTACAACGCGACTGAATTCCCTGTACTAATAACTGGGGACAGGATGCTATCCCAAGATATGTGGCAAACCTATGCCAAGATATGGCAAGTTATGCCAAAATGTGGCAAAATTATGCCAAGATGTGGCATAATTATACCAAGATATGGCAAGTTATGCCAAAATGTGGCAAAATTATGCCAAGATGTGGCAAAATTATGCCAAGATGTGGCAAACTTTATGCCAAAATGTAACAAAATTCTGCCAAGTGTGGCATAAGACATCCTGCCCCTAGTCCTTACTTACAATGTACAAGTTCTTATTCAACTGTGGGTCTGAAAATAAAGAGACCAGTTTAAAATTATTTCCTGATTTCATTCAAAAATATCTTTTGATAAGTCGGAGTTTATTTTTGGACAGCACTTGAGATAGCCAAACGTGTTCTTCTCTCATCACTGTTCATCAATATATGATTAAGTTTAATATTTAATTGAAATGTAAAGAACACTAAAGTAGAATAACGAAAATTAAAGGAGCATGCAAGTAACATGTACACAATGCCCTGGAATGAGATGTGTGCCAAAAGTGTCTAGTTCCTTCCTTTGGCCATAGGTGGCAGTATTCATTGGCAAAGCTGTGGCCAGTTTATTGATATTCTAGCAAGTTTTTTCAAGAGAAATGTCGAAAAGCCATGTTGCATGACATGGCAAATATCCTGTTATTCCAGTTTACCAGACAATGTTGTGGAGTGCTTATCGAAATGAGACCATACTTTGATGAAACTAACTCCCAATATCCATGGAGGCTTATGCACGACAATGCTCCACACATTGGCAATACAATTCTCCAAGCATGGTCCACATGCATGACATACGAGACAATCGTAACAGGGCCGCGTAGACTGGTACCCAAACCAAACATTACTGTGACCAATCCACCACAATCATTGGTTAACTGAGTACTGGTACTGACGGATATTAAAGGTTATCTCTCAACCTTTTTCATTGTCAAGCAGCAATCCTCTATAAGCATGTAGAAACACAAGAATAACACAATATGTACAACATTAGATTCCACTCAAAAAGACAACACGTGCAGAAATCAGCAAGTAGTATTCATGCCCCAAAATGAACAGTTTTGCAACTAATTCAAAACCAATTTTTGCAAGATTTTCTATTTTAAATGGAATTCTTTCCTAATACTGTTATAGTACCGGTACGACAAACTAGACTTCGGCAAAATCTGTCAGGAGCCAACCTGACATGTGACAGGCAAAGGGGAGTTATTTTCAGATGAACTGCTATAGGTCTGTTCAGCAGGGTTCATTTTTCAGGACTTAGGATCTCATTTCAGAGTTACGACCTGTTTCAGTCCTGTTCATGGAGTAAACTTGGATCTCAATGCAATCTGTATGACTAGTGTCTTATCCAAGTGACAGGCCCCAAAAATACCCCGACTCGTACACAATGGATTTTGGGGGTGGCCCGAGTTCATAAATTTAAGGCGCTCCTTAATATGGGAATTTTCTGAAGCCCGTTGGCTCTCATTGGGCAATTTACCATTGTTGGTTTCTTCATGGCTTATGCTTGACTGACATACAAACGACTGCCCATAGTTTTCTACAGTGAAGTTGCCCATAGAGAGCCAACTTGTGTTAGTAATCTCTCATATGGAAAGCACCTTTAAACTTGTTTGTCTTTTAAAGCCCCACTGTATTGAATTTGAAAAACGCAAATCATCACTGCGATTCTTGACGTCAGTGCACGACATCAGCGTAGTGTAAAATGTACTGCGCTCCATCTGAATACATTAGAGCTCTCCCTGTCGTTTTTCCTAATGTGTGCTGAAAACTAGGCCTTGATTCTCTGAAGTACGTATCAGACAAGCATTTTGGGGACCTTCACAAGGCTATGAGACCTCTTTGTGCTCTCTCCTAACATTTTGAAAATATCGTAAAATTCAATACTCTGGGGCTTTAAAACTCCCATCTGTCCCGGCCTTGACTGAGCTGACCATCAAGGTCACAGCCGCCAGCCAGGTTCCATGATGACTTCTAACTGCATGCTACAAATGAATAATCAAGCAAAGACCCTGTATTAAAACACACAAAGCTAAAATGCAATGACTTAATAACAACACAACGCACCAAGAAGATGCTAAACAAACGCAAAGTAAAAAATAACGTATATTACAAGAACCGGTTTCAATACTGCCAGCGAAAAACGAGCACAACTGACATATGCAGTCCACAAACGTTAGTGTTTTTGAAGGCCCGGTTTCATGGCACCAGTTTCCCGCCCTCCTGGCATGGTTTCCACAGGCATCATGTTCACAATTGCTTAAAATAAACTTGGGTTGAGAGCAGACACCCACCGCAATGATGGACAAAGGCCTATGCAAAGATTTGGAAACATTGGTGCAGAGGTGATGGGCCTTTTGACAATCTGGGACTTATCACAACAGGCAGGGTTCGAATAGGGCTTGTCAATTTAATTGACAAGCCCTATTCGAACCCTGCCTGTCCGCAATTATGCTCTGTCCACTCCTGATACCAGCAAAACCAGCTGGTCATCAACTTGTGAAGGCGCTCCTCCAGGTGAGACTTTTCTCATGCAAGTCGGCTTTCAATGGGCAATGCACCATTGTTGGTTTCCTTAGCGATTTGGCTCTCAATGGGCAATGCACCATTGTTGGTTTCCTTAGCGATTTGGCTCTCAATGGGCAATGCACTATTGTTGGTTTCCTTAGCGATTTGGCTCTCAATGGGCAATGCACCATTGTTGGTTTCCTTAGCGATTTGCCTCTCAATGGGCAATGCACCATTGTTGGTTTCCTTAGCGATTTGCCTCTCAATGGGCAATGCACCATTGTTGGTTTCCTTAGCGACTTGGCTCTCAATGGGCAATGCACCATTGTTGGTTTCCTTAGCGATTTGCCTCTCAATGGGCAATGCACTATTGACGGTTTCCTTAGCGATTTGGCTCTCAATGGGCAATGCACTATTGTTGGCTTCCTTACGACTGGTGCCGAGAACAATGTCACAAACAACTGCCTTTATATTCCATGGGTTGAGTTGCCCATAGAAAGCCAACTCGCACAAGGAAATTCTCTCACAGGGTAGCACCTAAAGGAGAAATCCTGTAACCAAACGGCAAATCACATAAGACTTGGCTTTTAGTATTCCATGGGTACGTTGCCCATAGAGAGCCAATTTGTGCAGGGAAATTTTCTTGTGGAGTAGCATCCTAAGGAGAAATCCTGTAACCAAATGGTAAATCACACAACGCTCAGCCTTTAGTATTCCATGGGTAAGCTGCCCATAGAGAGCCAAATTGCACGAGGGAATTATCTCAGTGTAGTGCCCAAAGGAGAAACCCTGTAACCAAATGGCAAATCACACAACACTTGGCCTTTAGTATTCCATGGGCAAGTTGCCCATAGAGAGCAAACTCGCGCTAGGAAATCCTGTAACCAATGGGGAACCGGAGTACCCAAAGGAGGCGCTGGGGAACAACTCAGTTTTTACCCAAAAACGCATGCGCCGCGACGTTGAAAACCTCTCTGACGTTGCATGTCGTTCCGTCGTGCGTCATTTAGAATCAGTGACGTTGCTCTTCGATCTGTTGTTTAAGCTAAAATAGTCAATTTTATTGATAAAATTCAACATGTTCCCGCTTGAAAACATTCAGATACATTGAGTCAGTCCTATACTTGATGTCAAACGTGTGAAATTCGAAATTCAATGGATTATTTCGGGTATTTCAGGGCTGGAAATAGGGTGTAGTTTTCAGAATTAAATGGCAAATAACGTTAGCCTCACTTTCGACGTCATATTTTAGACTGAGTTGTTCATCAGCGCCATGTCATGGATAAGTTCCTCCGGTTCCTCATTGGCAAATCAGACAAGGCTTCGTGATATGACAAGCGCAGTTTCTCCCCAAGCCCTAAATAACCATCTCTCCAACACCCCAGCAAGGTCAACTATTGACTGATTCTTGGATTGGATACTCTACGATAACAAGCATTATTTAAAGAGAATGTCCCACTGGCTTCCAACTTATTCAAATCTGTTTCACTCTAAGCTGACCACAGTTCAGCATATAGTTATCACACCATGGGTACAAAGTCAAACTACCAATACAGGGTGAGACGAAATAGTGCATCAAGCATGCATTGATAATCTCAAATACGAAGCGGATTGCTTGCAACGCAAGAACTTTCGTCAAATTGAAAATAAAACAAGCAGTTATTGCTCAATTACAAAACATTACAAGTTGTACCACATGAAGGATGAGAGGATGTTCCAAAAAATATATACATATTTTGAATTCTTTTCCTTTCATCCGTTTTTTTCGGAAATTTTCCGCTCAAAACAAGGAATGGGATGGAATAGAGGAACTCTTACACAAACTCTGCAGGAACATAACTGCTCCATTCTCCTATATCAAGATCTAAGTATTCAATTGTATCCAAGAATGCCTTTCCGTTGAATCCCCCAAGGGCGTATAACCGCCTCCCAACGACAGCGACAGCCACATTCACGCGCGGGGCTCCCAGTGACGGGCCGTAGCTCCAGATGTCTTTTTTTGGATCGTAGATCTCCACGGTGTTCAGGGCTGAGCTACCATCACTGCCACCGACAACGTAAATTTTACCTGAAAAACGAAAAGTAATACTTCAGTTTTTCAGATAAGAGTAGAAAGATCACATTCATATTGTTTTTGTATGTTTCCATCAGGCACAAAGCCAAAGCATTATTGACCCTGGTAAGTATGGAAGAGGCCACCTCAAGCTACTCATGTTCGTCACTTGGATGGGGTCTTTTACTTGCCCTTGCAAAGGCACAAGATACAAGGCACCATGGCTTACTCTCCCATGTGACAGACGTGAAGAGCCAGGGATGACATCCCACATGGCCTGGGCTTGATTCGAACCACTCGCCTATCAGGGCTCTTCAAGTCGCTGCTTGTCTACTTAAGATAAACCACCATACCATCGAACGTTGCAGCCCCAGCGCCACGTCGACAACTCTTCATGGCCGTGAGCAAGGTCCAACCATCCGGCTCATCGGGGTCGTAGCGCTCCACTGTATTCAGGCAATTCCAGGAATCACAGCCGCCAATCGCGTACACGCATTCGTCAAGGCAACAAACGCTGGCCTCAGAACGTCCTGGAAAAAACAGAGGGTCGTAGGGACGCTGGCTTTAAGCTAATTACCATCTAGGACCCAAACTACACTGGCCCGGTTCATCCATCATTCCATACCCCGCACCACAGGGTGCATATACCGGAGATTGAGCATTGTGACGTCACTTTTGACCTGTGGTCCACCATGCTGACGTCGCCGACAAAGTGTGCCACGTGTATCATGTCATGGTTGAATTCACACACACTCCACCTGTGCCAATGACAAAGTGCACCACCTGTGTCGATGATATCACTTTGATGTCAATTTGACTGTCAAGATGGCGGATTCATCTGCACAAGCTCTATCCCCAGCCAATCCAATATCAGACAAACTTTTTTCATTCTCTGACCCTGAAACATGATTTTTCCGGAAAAAAAACTGGGGCCCCTCCTACATCCATCATCATTGTCACGGCACAGCAATCTGGAAAAGTCTCTGTGGTCTTGATGCCATCTATGTCTTCATGCTGGTCCAGTTGCTGGAGTTGACGTCTGGTTGCAATAGTAATGTGACAGAGGTGATTTGTCTGGAATACTTCACAGCTGGGATTGTTTCGGAGTTTATGTTCATCACCGTGTTTGATTACTAACGCTGCGCTTTCCCGAGTAAGCACCACAGCATTCTTGTTAACACCAACATCACAACACGCAGTTACTTGCGCCTGGCCCAAGTGAACAAACATCTGAGCCGGTTACTTCGGGAAAATATGGAGGCGAACCAGATTCAGCCAAAGGAGAAAGAGGAAAATACAAGCACGGCGCAAGTAATCGAACACGGTAGCCATGGGAATTGAACTGCAGAATGGACACTGATACACTCTGACCACCCCATCCTCCCACAGCAGGGGTTTTTACCTCGCTCCTCTTCATCCACTCACACAAACCCCTGCTGAAATACAACGGCCAGTGAATCTGATGTGGCTGTTCCATACTCCAGTTGCACTCCCTGTATTTTAAGGATGACTGGAGAAGTACAAATTTCGTGGTTTTACCCAGTTTGATTTTAAAGTTTTATCCTTTACAAATCACTTACATCTTTCCAAAATTGACTGAATTTTATCACAGAGGTTCTTCTGTATATAGGAAAGATTCTTATTATTTTTGATTGTTATTATGAGTCATAATTATTTTAATATTGACACCCTGAAAATGCTGCATTCTGATTGGGCAATGGTTTTCTGACCGCCTCTGCTTGCCTGGGAGGCCCAATTTCAGCAGGGCTTTGCGTGGAGTGTATGAAGAGGAACGAGACCAAAGCCCTGCTGTGGGAGGATGGACCACCCAGTACTCAAGTCAACAAAAATATTCTTCCCATTCATCAAGCGTTCCATCCAAACCAACCATCTGCCATCATCATCGAGTGCCTCCCTCTCCTAGTCCTCATCCTGTATATCTTACCTTTGTGGGCCAACCTGGAATGAAGATAACGGTTACTCCCCATTAGTCTCGACAAGCGCTGCCTTTTTTAGAGCATACATCAACTCAAGGTGCAAAGATGAGGAGGTGGCAGTCTGAATAAGTCCAAGAAACTACATGTACCTTCTTGCAAATTCAACCAAATGGACAAACGCGACCTTCCACAGCAAAACCAGGTGCATGTCGCTCAGAAGTTGAGCCTCAACAAACTAAGATGACACCAGAGAATGGATCGTTTTAGATTTCATAATAGACAGACAATATTGAAACTGACAAACATTTTGGTCTCAACCTGCCAAGCTAAGAGTGACATGTGCCTGGTTTTGCTGTGGAGGGTCACAAATGTTCGTTGTTTTAGTCCAAGTTGTGTCTAGTGGATTTTCCCCAAAAGATGCCAAAAGGTCACCAAGTGAAAGGTACTGTAGCAGCAGGCTGTGCCCAACATTAACAGGTACCGGTACCAGTATTTGGACTGCCAGATCCTCGGGAAGACAATAGATTTGCAGGCTTCTCCAAGATTTCTTTGTCTCCAGGTTTTCCAAGACAAATCTGACACAAAATTCACTGAATGGATTTGGTGAATTCGCCAAAGATGCTTGTTTGTTAGAAGAAATGGAATTGACAGCTGGGCAACAAATACAGCATTATCATACCGGGTACTAAAATTTGAGAAGAGTTTGTTTGCGTGTTTGTTTGTTTGTTCGTGATTTTCTCCAAGACTGATGAATGGATCGCCCCAAACTTGGTATGCACATGCAGACAGACCTGGGAAGTGTCCTTACAAAGCCCAAATTTTGATACGACTTAGACTCTTAGTTCTCGAAATATCAAGATATTAACGAAAATAACAATGCTGATTACGCCTTTTGACGTCACTGAGATTTCCGTTGTGCCATCCGTGATGTCGGCAACGTCGTGTATGAGGGAATGACGTCATTACGCTACTTGCACGGGTTTGACGTCATTACACCTCCCAAGTGCTCCCAATGACGTGACGTGTCTCGCATGAATTTAGCAGTTCTCCCACTGAACGGGAATTGCCTAGTTAGTTCAAAACACAAAATTGGGGTGGATTTTATGCCGAGAGAAAACAGATCTGTCAAAGAGAGTTGCCCTCGCTATCACGAGAAGAGGGGTGAGAACCCGCAACCTTAGAGGTGGCAGGTGCTGACGTTTCCACTGACAGCCCTTTTGTCTGTTCAACGCTGAGAACAGCAACTTGGAGAAACCGACAATGAGATGAAAAGTTACCATGCGATATCTCTTCAGGACAGGAGATTCATTCCCATCAATGATGACAATGGCAGCATCGTCATCATCCCGACAAGAGACCAACCACCGAGTCCATCGGGTCAATCCTGCCCAGGAAACTGAATACTAGGAAAAACACGTGAAAAAAGAGAAGGGTAGATCAGAATAGAGGCCGTTAGGGTGCCTAACTACATCCCACGACAGTGAGTTTGTTATGGTGACAACACCAACACACACGATGACAATGATACGTACGGTCGTTCAAATGGGCGATATCTGACCAGACTTCTTCTTTCAAGTCCAAAACTTCACAACTTTTCATGCCGCCTTGACCGCTGTTCCCGCCAATACAGTAAAGTTTGTTCTTCAGAATGGCAATACCTGGAAACAGAAGTATGGTCCGTTAAATCTGACGGAAGGTTTGCAAGATGGAGTTCGGTATGTAGGCCTTTACGACTGATAAAATGTGACCCGCTCTAGCAAAAGTACGCACATATCGCGACCGAGGAGAGGGTTAACGGCCTTACAACACAACTGAAATGTACATCTCTGCAGGTTGACAATAGTAGTGGACAGCAATGATAATAGCTGAGTAAACTGATGATCAATGATGATCACTTGAGACATGCACCTGCTTTTGCTGAAGCGGGTCACAAAGGTTTCACTACAGGGTGTTTTGGATGTCATTTCTCACAGGCGTTGGAAAAGTGACATCGATTGTCACTTCTTAAACTGGCTGTACTGCAATGCAAGTAAATGTAAACTGTCTGGAAACTGTTTATGAAACTACAGCAATATGAATGCCCCCAAGGATGTCAAACCTCCACGTTGGGATTCTCGATTGACCAAACTGCAAAAGAAAACAGTCAAGGCTTTTTTTAAAGGCAATATAAAGTTAAAGTTTCGGTTTATACGTAGACTGATGTCAACAATGGTAGAGGTTCTCATCTGACTTTACACTTTAACCCCAGTCTATCCTGAAACCTTTCAGTAGAACTCAGATGAACTACTCCAGAGCTACAATATGAGCATTTCTGACTGGTACCCATTTATTTATGCACCTGGGTGGAGAGAGGCCAGTGAGGCAAGAGATCTACCCAAAGTCTCACGTCCAGTGGGCCTTGAACCGGGATCCTCTGACGCTAGTCAGAGACCCGAACCACTACAACACCGTAAAAGCAAGAAGGGATGACAAGCTCATGATAGCATAAGTGTATATTATAGCAGAATGTAACTTGCATCCAAAGTTTGAGTCTAGGTCCTCACCTGAGCTAGCTCGACTGCGTCTCATATCAGGCAATGGTGACCAGCGCTGCTCCTTGGCGTCAAAATACTCAATGGAATTCAACTCCACATAGCCGTCAGACCCACCGCAAGCGTAGAGGCGGCCATTGTGTTCAGCGGCGTCGAATCTCGCCCTCATTTCTCTCATGTCCGGTAGCTCTGTCCATTTGTTCTTCTTCGGGTCGTACATTTCAACTGACTTGAAACACTCGCCACGTTCGTAACCCCCTGCAGGAGAATTTACCGACATTTCAATCGAACTCTAATTTTCATGGCGCTTTTGGGCTCTACAGGTAGAGAAGCCTCAGCAGGCACTAAAGGTGCTATTGGGTTAATCCTACACGAGAATGGACAATAACTGGTACAAATCGCCAACCGCAGCAATACACACCCATGGTGATTATCTTTCCATCCATGACGGCCACACCCAGACCACTCCTACCATTACTCATCGCAGCCAACAACACTAACGACATCTGACGTTCATGGTCGAACACGTTCTTTGCATTGTTCATCTTTGGGCTGCCAGCGGGCGAGGTAGTGTGCCCGTTGACCTCCGAGTCGCCATTAGCTGTGTTGGGATTCGGGCGAATGTGTATTGAGATCGTGACAAGTTTGTTGTGAAGAACACAAATGCAGACTGAATGGCTGTCTGGAATGAGAGAGGAGAGAAAATTAGAATGAAACAGTCCAGAAATGATGTGCTCACCTGGGTCTTACTGCTGTCGTAACAGGTAAACAGCAGCAGATCAATGCACAGGCAATCTGACAGCCTTTGTTGATCATTCAGCGACATCCACCGGGTTTTCCTAGACTGCCTCACATTTGTGACCTTTTCCAGGAAAACTATCCAAAAGTCGCCAGGTACCAATCAGCATAAATGTCAAAAGTAAAAAAAAATTGAAAAAAAA
>NMRB01000438.1:47265-130362 GCA_002633025.1 Notospermus geniculatus | reverse complement strand
TGAATCCATTCACTGGTAATCTTTTCAGACCATTTCTGCTCAAAAACAGGAATTTCAAAGCCGCGTCACTGGTGTTATTCGGTCGGAGGTATCCCCACATCTCCTGCAGTTTCGTGTGGTTACGCAAGTTAACATTGGAGAGATGCAGAACTTGCAAGTGATGTAGGCCGAGCAGGGCACCAGGTAAAGACGAACTGATGTTATTGTCCGACAGATCGAGAAACGACATGTTTGTAATCGAGGCGAACGTCCCGGTCTCAATGTGCGTCACACCACTGCCGCGGAAATTCAGGCTGTTTAACCGTTTGGAGACAAAACCGTCAAACATGTCCTTGGTGAGATTCCCCAGTCTGTTGCCTTGTAACTCGATGCTGGTGATGTTAGGCGAATTCCACAGTGAAGACAGGAATGACAGATCGCTCAGTCCAGAATTGCGGAGAGACAGAACTCGCAAGTGATGTAGGCCAAGCAGGGCACCAGGTAAAGACGAACTGATGTTATTGTTCGAAAGAGTGAGCCACCACAGTTTCCGGATCGAGGCGAACGTCCCGGTCTCAATGTGCGTCACACCACTGCCGCCCAAATTCAGTTTTAACCGTTTGGACACCAAACCGTCAAACATGTCCTTGGTAAGATTCCCCAGTCTGTTGCCTTGTAACTCGATGTTGGTGATATTAGGCGCATTCCGCAGTGAAGACAGGAATGATAGATCGCGGAGTCGAGAATTACTGGCGTTCAGATGTTGCAGGGACACTGAACGGAGAAAAACATCCTCATCAAGAGACAGACTTTGGATCATCTGCAGATTGAGTTCCTGGAGGTGTCTAAGCGGTGCCAGAGTGGCTGACTTCAACTCAATATGCGGGTTTTCTCCGAGTTTCAATGATTTCAGTTCACTTAACCCATTAAACGCTCCCGGGTCTAACCATCTTATTTTGTTAGCGGTCAGGTTCAAAGATTCCAGTTTCGTCAGGCCAACAAATGCATTGCGCCTGATTGATGCGATTTTGTTCCCCTGGAGATCCAACGTGACGGTGTCTTTTGGCAGGTTTTTCGGTACATCCTTCCAGCCCTTTTCAGTACAGTTTACGTTCACCTCTTTCTTCACGTACTCCGTGGTGCAGCAATGGCCCGACTCGCAGACGATGCTCTTATTGACATGATGGCTGACTCTCCTGTCGTCTGCTGTGGCGGCCAGCAGCGGAAAAAACACGGCTACCACTCGAAGAAGGAACATCCTGAAAAATGAGATTTTCAGATTGCAAGAATTTTTGTTTTTAAAGTACTGAAAAACTCTTCTTTGTCAAAATGACGAACTTTATAGGTACGTTTTCCATTTATCACCAAACTGAGTAAACTCCCTACGCAGTTGTGTACCGCGCCCCCTTCGGTTTACCCGCTCTCCACACTGCTTAACTTCGTAAAATTCGCCGCGTTTGGTCAACAGATGGCGCTGAGAGAGTCGACCAATGACAGCACCGAGCAACCGGTAACCAAGCTGGCCTGAGACACTTTTTCATTGGCCGAGCGGTTCATAGCCATGGTAGCACAAGAACATTCATTGCCAACGGGCCAAAGAGTTCTGAAAGGCTGTAAAACTCGCGCCAGGCCCTGACGCCATCTGTTGACCAAACGCGGCGACTTCCACGAAGTAAAGCAGTTGTGGAGGCGAGTAAACCGAAAGGGGCGTGACTCACAACTGCGTAGGGAGCATTCTACGTTGTGAGATACTTTTTCGATGTTTCACTTCTGACGAGACGAAAAGTATCTCTACTGTATGAAGAATACCGCCATCTTGGATTTGACCACATGGTTGTCTGACCACATGGGCCGCCCTTTCATTGAGAGTCTACCAGTAACCAAAACCACCAAGCATGACCAGACAAATTATTTCCACAAACTGTACTTTCACAGACAAACATCTTTGACCTGATCTGACCTGACCTATTCTCTGGACTTTACAATGTAGACATGTCCTTAATTGTGGCCAAGAGATTATCAAAGGCCATGTTTGGTTCTTCAGGGGATAAGGGCCCTTACGACAGATTTTCAGGGAGAGAAGCCTAGATTTCAACCAATCATAACTTTTGACAGATACCTAGCCGAAAGAGTTCTCCTAAAGCCATCCTCCACAGCAGGGGTTTTTACCTCACTCCTCTTCGTCCAATCAACACAATCTTTGTGTGGAGTGTATGAAGAGGAGCGAGACCGAAGCCCTGCTATGGGAGGATGCCTAAAGCTGGTACAATGTCATGTCTATCAGATTTGAAGTCTTCTGTCCTTGCGCCAAACACTGTCCAATTTAAAAAGACGGGGTACATGCCATGCCTTAAGACAGCAAAGCCAGACAGTCCTAAGTCACAGAAATGCATGGTTCCACGTCATGCTGTCGACCACAAAATCACTCAAGGGGAAAACGATTTTATTATGACACAGCTCAGTTAAATTGTCAATAACATCTCTCTAACTGACTTTATATCATTCGAGAATACAAATATACTGTTGGCTTTGAGATTGTCATGAAAAGCTTTTGTGACTATGCATGTACACAGATTTTATCTGGTAAAGTGTCACCTATCTGAACTAGACTATCCTTGAACTGCGGTGTTGATGGTGTGGACTCAGTCCTGTTTATGTCTGGACAATGACAAGGCTAATCCAAAGGGCATTTGATAATAATTGGCGATGTCAAGGTTGAGATGGAGCGACAGCTTTCCAAGAAGTACTTTACAGATAAAGCTCTGAGATAGACGATTCTCGAATTCGCAGATCTGTGCACTTCGCCGAAATCTCAACCAGAACCTCGATCTGAAACCGGCTGATGTGACACCATCCATGATTCAGCAATGGTCGACTCTGACGCAACGTCTTCGACGTCACTGTCGTGAGGTTGTCTGTGTTACGTCATTCAGTTTCAGACCGAGATTGTGGGCGAGATTTCGGTGGAAGTGCGCAGATCTTTGTCGTTTATGTCTACTTGAGAACGCTCTATAGATTCAAAGAGTGCAACCAACATTTCAACATCCTCCCACAGCAGGGTTTTTTACTTCGCTCCTCTTCATCCACTCACACTTGGTGGCGAGGTACAGTTTGTATGAAGAGAAGCGAGCCCTGCTATGGGAGGATACGTTTCAACTGCCAAAATCCGACTCTCAAACCAGTTCTCTGACATCATTGGAGAGGTTTGAATCACCAGCTATGACAATGCATGACTCGTCCAAAATGGGCAGAAGTCACCTGGAACAAAGCCAGTGAAGATGAAGATAATCTCCCACAGCAGGGTTTGGTCTTGCTCTTCGTCATACATTACATGTACATGTAGCTTGCACAGAACATGCAGAAAGTGCAAGTGAATGAAAAGGATTGGAGAGAGGTAAAAACCCTTGATCTGCTTTAGAATAAAATAACGATTCACATGATAGAGTTATCAGGCCAAAATATCTGGAAGTACTATACAGTTGAATTTGGTAAGAGGACACCGCTACCAGAAGGTCAATTCTCTGTCCAGGACACCGATGTTCAGACTCAAATTGGTCATTCTTATTCATTTTGACCTCTGTAATCAGGACACTTTCCAAAGAAGAATAGCAACTGTCAGTTCCAATGGTGTCCTTATCAGAGAGGTTCCCTCTTTACAGGGACATTTCCTCTCTAATCATGCTAATAGTAATAGGCTAAGTGATAGCAAAAATAGATATACCAAAAATCAATTTTTGGTAATCTACAAGATGTACCAGATTTTGACAAGTGAGAATGAACTCAGTTTTAAGGACAATCTCAAGGAGATCCTCGCTCCCGAACAATATCGACCAGAGCTCATTAATTCTGCTACAGCCAGTGCACAACATAAATAGGAATTATTCCATGACATGACAACCAACCGAAGACTTGGAGCTGATTACTTCAGGCGTGGTGCACGTGATCGTCACTCCACACTCCCCCGAACAACCATGAATGTCAGTGCAACTCATCCAATCCAACGAACCCTAGCTTCCTTCCATTCACCGAGCTTGCATCTCTACGCATAGCGATGAACGCGAAGAAAATATCAGTTTCCATGGCAACGGCTTCAGGTGACAACGATAGCGATGATGGAAAGTCGCTGTGACCCATTCACACCATCGGTTCTGCAACTACAGTAAAACCTCCCTTTAATGGACAGCCCAGCTAGGAGGACACCTCTCTATTGGCACCGAGGACACCTCTCTATTGGCACCGAGGACACCTCTCTATTGGCACCGAGGACACCAAAATTCAGCCCCCGATTGGTCATTTCTATTCGTTTTGACCTCTGATATCAGGACACCTCTCAATTAGGGACAGCATCAGTCAGTCCTGAAGGTGTCCTCAATACAGAGGTTTACAATGGAGAGCTAGCTTCTGATAGAACATTTCTGTGCAACATCATGTCCCAATCAGGACACACAATGAGCTAAACTTAACTTTCGTTTTCCTTGCTCACTGGAAAAAATATTTTCTTATTTTCTTACTTTCTTGGGAGTGAGACAAGAAAATCACAAGAAAAAGTACAGATTTTCTTGTCTCACTCCCAAGAAAGTACGGTAAGAAAATAAGAAAATATTTTTTCTTTGGTGTCAAGAAACAACTTGCAAGCTTGCAAGTTGTTTCTTGACACCAAAGGCGCTGAACAGACCTTCCATCAGGAGGAAAGGGTTGCTATTCAACCAAGTTGGCGGTGATGCATAAAATGTGACTGGTCACAACATCACCAGAATTTTGATACTGTGAGTGTCATGTGAAAACTGCTAGCTACAGACCATTCTCAAATTGACGTAAACGACAAAGATCTGCACACTTCTGCCGAAATCTCAACCACAACCTCGATCTGAAGCTGAATGACGTGACGCAGACAACCCCACAACAGTGACTTTGAAGACGTTGTGTCAGGAGTCGACCATAGCTGAATCATGGACTGCATCACGTCACCCAGTTTCAGATCAAGGTTGTGGTTGCGATTTTGGCGGAAGTGCGCAGATCTGTTAATTCGAGAATCGTCTATAGCAACTCGAGGTAGGAAACAACTCTCACGCAGTGGGTGCTCTCAGTGGAATTCTCCCAAGCCGAACGACGATGTCACCCCACCCAGGACAAAAGCCCAAGAAATCAATTACAAGCAATCAACACAAAAGTAGCGTGCTCAATCAACGAGAATCAATGAACAGAGATAATTATCTCAGTTGATGTTTCATTGCGTTAATGATGGGCTGTCAATAGCTCTCTGACATGACATCGCCAGGCTTCTTAATCTCAATCGCAAGCAGTCAAGCGAGAGGAGATTTTTTTATGCTGCCTGGCCTTCTGCGCTCAGACATCTTATATATGTACATTAGATGATGACTTGTTCAGCTGCTTGGATACTGTCTAAGCCAGTGAGCTCATCGAAGTACCAGAACTTAGTCAGGTTTGTATATTATGAGTAGGACTGCCACTCTGGATGTCCTAGTTCACTTACCAGGGCCGTACTACTAGCTTTTTTCTCAGGGGCCATTGTTGGGCTCTCGAGGGGAGGGGGGNGGGGAGATTTCTATGCTGACTACAGTCATGCATATACATCATCTGCTTTTTAGCCAGAGCTGAAGACCTCTGATCAGTGGCAGCACTGACATGATTGATCGCCTAGAGGTACCACACCCTCTGGATAGGATGCTGGCATTGTATCGTGATTTCCAGTTGCAACTGGTGCCCTTTATCACAATATAAGTAGGCCTAGTGGAGTAGTTCACATCGATTACCTAAAGGTAGTTCAATAAATAGGGGCGTCCAGATTGGGACAGTGAAAACCTCAGTGTTTGGCACCACTGAGGTTCTGGGGTCGATCCCCAGTCAGACCCGTAGTCCACGTGATGGAGACGGCGAAAGTGAAAGTTCTTCAGGCACTCTGGTTTCCTCCTGCCTTAAGTTATTCACCAAAAATAGTCTATAGATCCGACGATGCCATATTTGGCACAACATATAAAAAGTTCAGTAAGAGGTATTTTTAAGATATATGCCTCTGTTCCATTCAACATGGAATTCTCCTCTGAACCAAGCAGACACAGTACATGTAGGTGTAATTGAACGAAACATTAATGTGTTTCCATAGCAGCAGCAACTATGTTTATTCACTAGATGAATTCAGGAGATAGCCTAGATACCAAGATACCACATGGTGTATGAAATATTTTGTTGTCAAGAACAAGATATTAGATTGTCTGCTCATGTTCCCGACAGATTCTGTAGCAGAAGCATCCCAACGCGCGCCGCCAACCACTCGGTCATAAAGGAAATCCTCCATGGCCGGCGGATTAAGCTCTGATATATTGTACTGCAAGGGGTTCAATGCATGGAACATTGAATAATCAGTATGATCGGTCAATTCCATTCGTTCCAACATTTTAAAGGTACACGTAGGTTTTCCCGCCACAAAACCCCGACCATCTGAAATGAACAGACTTAGCAACTGTTGCCACTGCACTGGCATCCATTCATTCTACTCATAAAACATTTTCCAGTGATTTTGCATTGTAAACAAACAGCCCAAGGTGAAATACCAGCCTAGGGTTTTAACCCTACATGAACTCCTTGCCCGCCACTTCATCATGATGGTTGTACGGCCTTGAAGGAATACACCTACATGTACGCTAATCATGTCCCTATTACCATTTAGCTTCCTTGTCATGACAGGTACATGGCCTTGAATGTAGGCCTAGTCCTGTACTTCGCTATTAGGTTTCCCGCCTCAAGACCATGAAATAAGCTCAAAAACAACCCACGGCCTTCGTATATATCCTATCCATAGCACACTCAATTTTTGACACAACACACTGACATCAGGAACCCGACATTTTCACATTTATTTTTCCCATATCTCCCCACCACACAACAAGGGAAACACTTGACATGTGGTAACACTGGCAGATGTTACACCAACATGATTCAGTCTCTTGTCGGTTCTACATGGGTGCAGTAGGCTACCCCTTTGCCTACATGTCGGCCTATACCGATATTAGACATCTGATACGTTCGATCAGTTTCTTGGTTTGACATTGATGTTTGTTCAAAATCATGTTTTGAATCGCTGCCCATCCTCCCACAGCAGGGCTTTGGTCTCGTTCCTCTTCATACAACACTCCACGTGAGCAGATGAAGTCGAAGAGGAGTGAAGTAAAAACCCCTGCTGTGGGAGGATGTCGCTGCCTGAAAAACATTTTTGGGCAGAACTGACACGTCGATCTTTCATATCACAGGTTGCATCATAATTTTTTCAATGACAAAGCTCGAGTCAGGAATGACTAGAACACCAGGAATTACAGGATTTTCCTCATTCATTATTTTTCTCTGAGAATGACTCCGAGCATGGAGGTATAACCTCCATGCTCGGAGTTATGTCACGTTCTGGAAATCTTCCTCTTTCTAATCAATACATGGGGATTCCAATTTCCATCCATGTCCTTTTCATTCACACACTCACACTGAGAAAAAAAATCCACATAAAATGAAAATAATGTACCACCATATTTTCCTTCCACCTAAACGTCATGTCATCAACACCCTTTCTGATATATAAAGAACAAATTATTCATGAAAGCAGAAATATTCCAAATCACGAATTTATTAATAGATCATGTCATGATGTGGGATAAAGGAATACATTGTACGCTAATCAAATGGACGATCCATGCCGTCATGGCGGCCGACCAGACGAACAGGCATGGCACTGGCACAGCGTGGTCAAATTCACAGACCTGTCACAACGAAATAACCCGTCAGATCAAAATGACAAGTAAACATTTCAAAGACAACAAACAAAACGCACAAATTGGGAAATTTTCAGTGAAATCTTACCGTTTGTTTACGAGAAAATCGCGATTTTATGTTCATAATTTTTTGTTGTTTACCTCGAGATCACTGCTTTGGTTCACAGACAGGCGGTGGAGAGCAATGACGTCATAGCTTTGAGAGCTGACGGCATAGCTTTGAGTGCTGACGTCATTACCCCAGATACTTTTAACCCACTGGGTGCGGAATCAACGGGGAATCATAACTTGACTGGGCATTTGGCACAGGAATGAACTGCATGTGTATTAAATACATGAACGCACCTTGCTCAAAACCTGTACGTTGTTTCATGTCAGAAATGGTGGGCATTTGACTGGTTCTCATCTTTGCCGCTCGGCGCTCGCTCCAAAACGGAGAGTAGCGCCCCGGGAGTGGAGCGGTAAAGATGTGATGCAGTCTAGGTGGGCAATGCCGCCAGATACAGCTTCGTGGGGAGGGGGTGGGGTGGAGGGGAGGCCATTTAATGCAACAAAATCTTGAAATATATTTGGAAGACTGTCAAAATCGACGGTGAATTTTGATTGACGAAAAAAGAGTGACCCGCCTTTCCCCAGTGCCCCCCCCCCCCCGCATGGTGCATGGCCTACCACCAACGTTTTGGGAAGGGGTGTAGGCCGAGCGGGAAAAGAGGAAGATGGAGGCCAGACGAAAACAAGCTCCCAGCGAGCCAGTCACAGGCGCTGATCCCAGAGGGGGGGGGGGTCACGCACCCGGCCGGCACACGCTCACCCTTCGGCCAACAAATCTGTAAAAGTGACCGTGAAATTCTGAAATTTGGAGCAAATCATTGAAATTCACCGCAAATTCCAATGTTTCTAGCACAGTGCGCCCCCTCTTTCCCGAAATCCTGGATCCGCCGCTGATAATCATGCAGGCAATGAAAGATCTCTGACTTATGTCGGCCCTGCATAGAGCTGTTTTCCTCCCTTGTTTAGTGTGCGGAAGAACCGAATGAGATTGTCGCAAGGAAAAGTAGGCCTACCCAGCAGATGATAAGACGGGCGGGAAGCCACCAGAATGGTGTTGCCATCTACAGTGGGTTTTAGAAACCAACTTATCAGGCCGCATACCATCGAGAGAGGACGAAATCAGCATTCAACTTGTGAGAAGTGTGCTAGTTATAAATTAAAAGTACATATATTTTACCAGAAACGACCCCAGCCGGCAAGAGCAAAGTTTGACATGTGAAGACTGGAGACTAAACTTCAACGCAGTTGCACCGCGCCCCCTTCGGTTTACCCGCTCAAGAGTGGGTAAACCGAAGGGGGCGCGGTACACAACTGCGTGGGAGTTTAACACAGAGCAATTGCTGAAGTGGCTACCCCTACCAAACTTTTCAAGTCGTTCTTGTCTTTTGTAGGCCTACCCGCTGGTCGATGTCATCACATGTCATCGACAGCCTCGAAGATTCGCTGAAACACAGGAGTGGCACCGGGATGGCACCATCCCGACATCGTCATCGATAGCTCCATCATCATCATTTTGGCGTCATGGCCCTTGAAAGGTCTTTTCCTCTGAAGTCCACAGCTATGGTCGACGATCGAATGCCGACAGTGTCAAAAAGGCCTATTTTAATAGTGGAACCTTCATGTTGAGTTTGTGTCTTCTGACAGATGTGTTATTTTATGAGCAAGCTCGATAAATACGGGATAGACAGAGAAACGTGTCGATCTATAGGGAAACACTGACTTAGGCAAACACTAGCAGATATTACACCGTCCATCCGTCAGGGGCCTCGTATACTGCGAAGCAGTAGGGAGGTTGCGAAATCAAACGATAAACGTAAACGTTAACGACAATGTTATTTTTGTACCGAAAATGCAATATAAAATCTGGTTAATGTGTAGTACGAAAAATACGTTGTCGTAAAAGTTTACGTTTATCGTTTGATTTCGAAACCTCCCTAATGTCAGTGGAGGCGACCACAGATGGGATGAAGTCAGGGATTTTACTCAGCAAATTGCTAACCAAGCCATCCCTGATGGGCCTGTGGAGCCAACCAACAGGCATGACAGGCCTCAATCATTTGTCACTCCAGTGAACTACAATGGATTCACAACTAGTTGTCGCAGCGCGATGCAGACACCTGCTGACCTGCCGCCCCCGTTTGGCGTCTGCTTCATCTGTGCTGCAGGGTCGTCGGCGTCTCCTTTGGTCGCCTGGTCATAAAAAACGCCAGTTGTGATGGTTGTCGCCCTGAAGCGGTTAAATACTCGGCATGATGCTGTTTGTTAGACATCTAGACTGGTCCCCTGTCCTCGAGCCACTTCGCTAATATTACGGAGTTTTCGCAAACCCCCGAAACACCAACGCGAACGCCAAACCCATTGTTCGATGCCACGAAGAGAGCACCCAACCCAAAAGGATAGACGTTCGCGTTGGCGTTTCGGGGCTTTGCGAAAACCCCCAATTTGCAGAGCAATACGCGTAAAGGTCTGTTCACACCAAAACCGTGCCGCGGGCCGCGACAGCGAAAAACGAAGCGGTCACACCAAAGACGCGCGGCAAGCGACCGCGCGTCATTTTTTGCCGCGCGTCTTTGGTGTGACCCTTTTATTGAAAATCCATTAACTTATTTTCCTGGCGGTGAACGCGCGTTTTTCGCCGTCGCGGCCCGCGGCATGGTTTTGGTGCCCACACAGAGGTAACACCTCCCGCGCGAAACGCTGCGGGATGGTTCTGCAGTGAAATTAGTTAAAATGGCTGAACCACGTGTGAAGATAGCCGCACCCTCTGAACATGCGCAGTGAGAAAAACCGCCGCAGCAAGGGCACTGGATAACTACAAAAGCGCGCGTCACCAGAGAAACCTGCGCAAAAGAACTAGTTGCAGAAGCTAGGCCTACTTCCACTACCTAATTCCGACAGCCATAAATATTGCCGAATTGGCATTTTTCAGTCTCCAACGCAAAGGTCAGACGGTTTTCACCTTTCTGTGGAGCAACCGAAAACACAGAACGCCGTACCTCTGGGCTGGCGAGATTGGGCGTTCCTGTCCCCATGTTCATCAGACCTCTTTTCTGAGTAGTGTTTCCGAATGCCGTAAAACTCCGTCAGGAGTCCACCGTCAAACCGTGACCACCTACGCTCAACCTTGTCGCATCCAGCCTGCGTCGAAGACGAAACGACACCATCCGTCATCATCTAGGTCTCCCCAGAGCGGGTTAACCGCCTTTGGACTCGTATATTACAAGACTATACAACATACACTGTTTCTTGAACTCTTCATCCTCTCTGAAAAGCTATACCAATAAAAAAAAGTCCAAGTACTTGTAGGCGTACGTGCACAGGCTTACATAGTTGATGTCCTCTACTCCACATCTGTTTCTCATCCAAGTTTCAACACGGCGTGACTTTTTCTTAGCCCAGCTTTGTCTTTGGGACAGACGGCAAATTCAGGCCAGCCTGCTCTTGATTATCTAAACTGGCACATTGTTCATGAGAAACGGTTTTTAGTGCACGGCGAATCGTTGCCACGTAGTACAGGGGCTGGGCCAGCCTCACTTCAGGACAAAAGGTACAGCGGGAGGAAGAGAGAGCATTCCTGCATAAACGTCAGAGCCAACAGTGCGCGCTGCATTGGACTCCAAAGAAAGCGAAAAACCGCTTTCCTACTCCCAACCGGTTTGGGCCCTACATGGCGTCGAAGTGGATTTTCGACGCGTAAGGAGGAGTATAAGCCGGTGTGCCCGCAGGAATCACAAAAGATGACAACAGGAGTAGGGACACCGTGGCCTGGGCCCTTTTGCCTGGTGATTTGGATCCTAGTGATATTTAGCGCCGGGGCAAGGGCTACCATGGTCCCACTCGACATGGGTAAGTAGATTTGGCGTCCCTTGGCATGCATACCCCTCACTGCCCATTTTTTTCACCATTTTGTCATCGAAAAAAAAAACGTGCTGCCCCATCACCGACAGACAAGAGAAGCCATCTTGGCCTCATCATCTGATGACGCGCTCCTCATCCAAACCTTGGGCGACAAAAAACTTCTGCCGTATTTCATTCGAAATATTGGGAATTTTTTTGGAAATGACAACTCAGCTCCGACTTCCAATTCGAAATCAATTATATTCTGCAACCTGAAGTCATCACTGGACCGCCCGACGATGCTGTCCTCGCATCCTCGAGCCTCCCAGTTGCAGATTTTTTTACCTCGCTCCTTTTTTCGTCCACTCACACATATGCGAGAGGAGCGACGTGTTGTCATCATCCGCGCGTCACTTCGTTTTCGCGACTGGCTGGACCATCCGACAAAATTTTGTTAAAAACAGCAGTTGCAAAAAATGAGGGCACAACCCAGAACTGCATTATCGAATTAGTCTACCGTTTTTTTCCACCCAAGGAAGCGCATGCAACAAGTAGCACGTTGAAGACACTGTCTTCAGACAGACAACGAAACTACGGCCATGTTTTTTCCCCATCAATATTATTTCCTTCACAACATCCAGTGGTGCTAGCGCATCATTTTACTTCCACGTTCATTTTGTGCTGTACTCATTTTCTCATATTCATTTTGTCCATAAAATTCTCCTGGTCTGTCACATTTCATTTTTATTTTGTCCATCAAATTCTTCTGTTCTTTCACATTCATATTGTCCATAAAATTCTTCTTCATATTGTCCATAAAATTCGTTCACGTTCATTTTGTCCATAAAATTCGTTCACGTTCATTTTGTCCATAAAAATTTTCTGGTTTCACGTTCATTTTGTCCATAAAATTCTTTCACGTTCATTTTGTCCATACAATTCTTCTCGTTTCACGTTCATTTTGTCCATAAAATTATTCTGTCCTTTCACATTCATTTTATCAAAAGCTTCTTCCACATTTATTTCGACAGCTCATTCCTACACATCCTCGCACCCAGGGTCTTCACCACCACTTCACGCCTCGAACGTGTTCTAAGGGAGGTACGACCGTAAATAACCAAGATTCTCAGGATGTTTCATCCACATTAAACGCCATCCCGAAGCTGGTTACTCCACCGCTTACCTCATATCAAATCAAGGATACAAAAACTGCCTTTGTTACTTTAAAACCGGCGTCTTGTCGACTGATATAACGAGAGCCAATTGCTCCAGTTTTTCGTCATCAATTACTTTTTTATCATTCACTTAGGAGGATGCATAAAATGGTACTGGTCCATGATTAGGCTAATCATCGGCGTGGGTCGAGGTTCGATGTCCGACTTGGTGGTCGTCCTTCCCGAGTTACGAAAACTTCCTGTCTGACATGGTTGTCTCGTGACGTCATCATGTCTGTCTGTTCGTCTTTTTATGAGCACGATCTCAAATAGGACTAGGAGAGGTTTTTCATCACACCTCGGATGAAATAATATGTTTCCTCACTTGACGATACCCATTCGTAGTTGATGGCTGCCCTGGTGACAATAAAAATCAAATTCGCCTTGGAGTTGAATGTTGCTGATAGTGACGGTTGTCTTCGCCAAAGACGTTGGACGACCAATGTCTCAAATTTTTGGTTGGATTGATGGTTGTCTTGGAAACATTATAAAATCTTGGATGATAATATGGTCGTGATCCCTTCTCGCACCTGCAGTCCTCCGATTGACCTGAAATTCTCAGGTTGTTAGGTGACCTGCTGGTTGTCTGGGAGAGTGATTTACTTCTTGGCGATATGATGGTTGTCTTGGAAACCCTGTCTTGGAAACCCTGCTTGGAGACCCCATTATGTCCTTGCTGATATGATGGTTGTCATGGAGACCTCATTATCTGCACGCTGATATGATGGTTGTCTCGGAGACCTAATTATCTGCACGCTGATATGATGGTTGTCTACGAGACCTAATTATCCGCACGCTGATATGATGGTTGTCTAGGAGACCTAATTATCTGCACGCTGATATGATGGTTGTCTAGGAGACCTAATTATCTGCACGCTGATATGGTTGTTGTTTAGGAGACCTGCTGGCTGATATGATGGTTGTCTAGGAGATATAATTATCTGCACGCTGATATGATGGTTGTCTACGAGACCTAATTATCCGCACGCTGATATGACGGTTGTCATGGAAACCTCATTATCTGCATGCTGATATGATGGTTGTCATGGAAATTTTATTATCCTTGCTGATATGATGGTTGTCATGGAGACCTATTTATCAGCAGGCTGATATGATGGTTGTCATGGAGACTTATTTATCTGCACGCTGATATGTTGG
The DNA here is from genome assembly GCA_002633025.1 of Notospermus geniculatus. Classification (NCBI taxonomy): domain Eukaryota; kingdom Metazoa; phylum Nemertea; class Pilidiophora; order Heteronemertea; family Lineidae; genus Notospermus; species Notospermus geniculatus. The sequence continues at coordinate 116,345 of NMRB01000438.1, read as the reverse complement.
TTGTCATGGAGACCTATTTATCTGCACGCTGATATGATGGTTGTCTTGGAGACCTTATTATCTGCACGCTGATATGGTTGTGGTCTAGGAGACCTGCTGGCTGATATGGTGGTTGTCTTGGAGGCATAATTATCTGCACGCTGATATGATGGTTGTCTCGGAGACCTAATTATCTGCACACTGATATGATGGTTGTCTACGAGACCTAATTATCCTTGCTGATATGATGGTTGTCTAGGAGACCTAATTATCTGCACGCTGATATGGTGGTTGTCTTGGAGACATAATTATCTGCACGCTGATATGATGGTTGTCATGGAAACCTCATTATCTGCACGCTGATATGATGGTTGTCATGGAAACTTCATTATCCTTGCTGATATGATGGTTGTCTTGGAGACCTTGTATACAGACTGGGGCACTTCTCAGCTGCACGCGATGGTTGTCTCAGAGACCTAATTGTCACTTTATTCCTTGGCAGATATGATGGTTGGGTCTAGAGACCTCGCTTGACAGAATTCTTGGCAGATATGATGGTTGGGTCTAGAGACCTCGCTTGACAGAATTCTTGGCAGATATGATGGTTGGGTCTAGAGACCTCGCTTGACAGAATTCTTGGCAGATATGACGGTTGGGTCTAGAGATCTTGTCTTGGCAGATAGTATTCCTTGTTTGATGATGGTTCTCTTGGAAAAAAATTTCTTTGATGGTTGTCTTGATAAGGTTGGTTGTGGGTAGGAGACACATGGACATCCTCTTCAGTTACAAAGTAGGCCTAATCCAGTCATAACTTCCACAAAAATTCTAATATCTTGCGGATCAAAAAGCAATCTTCATATTCTCCTCAGCCAGCTTCTGTCATTGACATCTTTCAGTTTCCCAGCATGCCAAGGTAAAAGAGTGCACAAATGAGGTTATTTCAGGTCTACATCACCCGCACCCACAGGTATCAAATGGTATCCCATCCTGGAGGTTGACTTTTAACCCTCTCAGGACTGTGACAACTACATGTACATGTACATGTACTTTTACAAAAAGTACATGTACATGCTTGATTGAGCACCAATCAAGCAAATTTTCTTTTGTATTGGTCCGCTACAACATCCCTTATGAAAATCTTCACTTTACCATAGTAATTTCGAACGGTAAATGACAGTTTACCATGGTATAATTTGCTTTCACCATGGTAAACCTTCTTTTACCGTTCGAAATTACCATTCACCATTCTCAACTATAGAATTGGTTGAAAAACTCACAGAGATCTGTTGGTTGGCTGTTGTACCAACACTCAACATTAGCCTAAAAAGAACGTCTGCTGGCATGGCTGCCTAGGACGAGAGGACCACCATCTTTGTGCTCCCTCTTCTTTATCAAAAGCCATTCATAATTCATTCTCCAGTTTAACCTACTTCATACATTTCTGATACTCTCAACTTTGACCCTGCGTGTCTGTGACAATTCTTGTAGAAATAGCTGGATACATATCTGCGCAATTAGTCTGTTAAAAATAATGGTAATTGAGTTTAATTAGCTACTGGACTGGCTGCTAATTGTACGTGTAGCATATGTGTCTTTGATATCTTATTTTAGAATTAAATCAGGGTCTAATTGGTTTCTCTCTATGGACCGAAGACTAGACAGCCACAGGATATCAAATTAACCCATTAGAGTTGGTGTCAAATATCATCAGATGCAAACAATGGAAAACTGGTTTCGGGAGACATTTATTGTGAGACACTCTGTAGAGTTTATCAGTTTCCGGTACCAAAATAACACTGAGGCCTAGGCCTGGTTGGATTACTAAGGAGCCACGGTGGTCTAGTGGCTCGGGTCTCTGGCTAGTGGTCATGATGTCCATGGTCCAAACCCCACTGTTGGCGTGAGATGCCAGGCAGGTCTCTTTGCCCCTCTCCACCCAAGTGTATAAATGGATACCCGTCTGAAATGCTCAGATTGAAGCGCTGAATGAGCAGCTTAATATCTGAGTTCCACTGAAAGGTTTCAGGATAGACTAAAGTCGGAGTATCAGACTATAAACCCAAACTTTTTAACTTTAAAAGTACAGTAGCCCTAAGGTTTGGTGGATTCAATGGACTATAAAAACTTTTTTTACAGATAAAGTTATGACTCAACCATGCCTTCATTATCAACTTTAAAGGCTTATTGCTGCCTGTGTGGTCTGGATATTTATGTGGGTAATTCAAGATCTGGAACCACCATTCTTTGAATGAAACTATCATAAACCCAAGTAGGCCTACTGTAAAGTATATGATTACTGTAAGACTGGTGGATCCCACCCATCCAGGTGACATGCTTGTGAAATTAGAATTGTGAACAGATCACAATAATAAGGGCAATTAATTGCAACGGCTGCAGTGCTTGCATTAGTTGAAATATTGGAACTAATCAGAGTCCACGGAAATCTGAAGGAGCCGATCAGAATGCCGGGCCCAGCTAGGTACAGTGTCCTCAGGAAGTCATGTCAAATACTAAGTCTAAAATACTTTCAAGGGGGAGAACTTTGGTTTGAGGCCAATTTAAAAGTTACTGGCCAAGATGGCTGAATGCTTGACTTTTACTCCTTGACAGTGGCCTAGGCCTATCTCTGCATCTTGGGAATGCAGTGGTTCAAAGATTGAGGTATTTAACCCAAATTGTTTTAGACAAATATAATATGGGGTAATTGGGGGCAAAAGGCTTGTATTGTCTGCAAGAAAAAACTGAATAGGCTTACAGAGTGCTTCGGGACATGGTAACACTTTGGTTCTGATCTCAACCAGTTTTGAAACGACCACCATTTTTACAAACATGGATGATATTTAGCCCGCCAGCATCGCAATGATGAACTATGGAACTATAAAACTGTGAAATGAATCCTGACACAAATCAACATGTGAAAATGTAGGCCTCCCAGTTCCAAATTGACCCGAGATTTTAAAAATTCAGCCAAAGAATTTTCCACATCGCATCACCAGTTCCCTGCACTCCACAACATCATGTAATGTCATAGGCCTACACAAGATTTCTTATGAAGGAATAAAAAGTGGAAAGTGTGTCACACACAAATTGAAATGAAGTCCGCAGATTCTAAATGTACAATGAAGTTAATTACATAAGGCAGCAGACAGTGTAGGCCAAGGAAATGCCAATACCATGTCGATTTCCTTTTGTGGTTTCTTCGTGGCAATCGACATTGCTCGACTTCAGTCTGACCAGTCAGAGTCATCCCATTGGCTCGACTTCACAATGGCGGACTGATTGTTTTACATACCAACTGCCGGCGGTGACCACATCCTCCACAAACAAAGGCATCGCATACCTCGCAGTCTGAAATACAGGGCGTCTTATAAACATTCAGTTGGTAAATTGTGAACAATGGGGATGCCAGATTGGTGCAGTGGACACACCAATCCCTTACACCCCTGAGGTTGCGGGCTTGATCACCAGTCAGTCTTCTTATGAAAGAGTTGGTAGTGGAGGTTTCATCCTGCATCTTCAGCAGGGTCGGATCCATGGGGTGTGGGGGGTGTAGGCCCCCCTATTTTTGACACAGCAATTTTTGACAGAGCAATGATTTTTTTAGCAAGAAGAATTTAATCAGATAAAAAATTTGAGTATTTTGCTCTCAGATGCCAGGAAAATGCATCTAAAAGCACTTAAATTGTCAAATTTTTCTGGGGGAGGGCCTTCGCGCTTTCAGTGCTCACCTCCGTTGAGCTACGCCCCCTTTCTGTCAACCCTGGATCCGACCTTGTTCAGATGTAACATTTCAATATATGCTGCTCCACTTGACTTGTGCGCAGAATTGTCTAAGTTACCTTTCCTGAGATACCCTGTATACAAGAAGCTCAGTAGCTCCCGGCCAGAATACATTGCTTTTTTTTCAACTGGGCCATGCAAAGGAAGAAAGAATATGTAAGCAGGGGCTTCAAGTGAACTCTACTGTAAATAGATGTAAACATGGACAACATTCTTGGATGCGAGTGGTCAGTTTTTATTGGGAGTTTCCTGTCTGGTGGGCTTTTGGTAGAGCGCCAAATCTCCGTCACTTCTGATGCGAGATGTGGGTGGTATTTGTCCTGGGCACTTCACGGACCCGGAGGAATCTGCACAAGAGAAAGAAACAGATGTCAATTTCAGGATTCGAATATCACGTAGGAGGAATATGAATGTGCTCCTCTAGAGCTTTCCAATGGAGGGTTCCCTAAGCATTTCGATTGGATTAATCTCAGTGACAGATGACATAAATTAAATGGATTACTATATATCCATGGACCCCCCCCCCAACAAAATCTTGATGAGTTCCTACTGAATACCCAGGCTGAATACCCTGACACTGGTGTGCAGGGTATTTACCAAGCGGCAAAAGGTAACATTTTGCTAATGCCCGTTCCATAGTGTCAAGTTTTTGATCAAATTTTCTTAACATGATTCAGAAAATTTGATCAAAAATTTAAATTTGATCAATTTTTGATCAAATTTTTTTGATCAAATTTATATTTTTGATCAGAAATTTAAATTTGATTGCAAATTTAGATCTGATTATCAAATTTAAATTTTTGAACAAATTTAAAAAGTTGATCAGAAATTTAAATTTGATCAAAAATTTAAATTTCGAAATTTAAATTAAAAGTTGACAGTATGGAACAGGTTCTCAGAGCAGATACGTTTCAAAGTTCAAACAGGTTCTGGTCATAAATAACTGGCCTACAGACATTCCCTTACATTTCCCTGCAGCAAGTGAAATTCCCTTCGTAAGTTGACTGTTGGCCTACAACATTCATAGCTACTACAAGTGACCTCGCTGAGAGTTCACAGACTGAATTTTCAAATTAAGTGTCATTAACTTTAAACACCATTAATTTATTGTTAATCATGACCCAAGCAAACTTACCCCTCGTAAAACACCAAAGCTATGCCTTTGAGACTGAGAAGGCCCAGCAGCCCAGGAATATATGTTGCTCTATCTGTCTTCATGTGGGTCAGGAATCTGCAGAAACAAGGCATCAAAATTGTTATGATATCGTAAAATGCTTGAATAGTGCAAAATGTTCAGTCATGCTACAGCTGTTAATGCAGTCTGCTTGGTACATGTATGTAACATCATAAACCCAGAAGTGGTAAAAATTTACTGCTTAAAGTGGCACTGTATTCGTTTCCTCTCCTGCACTAAACATACCCGCGTTAAGGAGACCTCTATTGACAATGTTGTTAAACTACCACTTATCACCCTTGCCCCATATAGAGTAACTCTCGTTCTGAGGGTATCCACGTATGCATCATCGTATTGTAATCATACATTCTCCAACAGTGGGGTGAAAGGTAAGACTACGGTATTGGAGAATCACCACTGATCACGCCGCCTAACGACAAAAAGTGGCAATATCGTGGCCCTTTAGCGACATTTTGGTTGATGTTGCGTCTCCTCAGAAAAAAACCTATGAATGTTTGGATCAAACCATTCTACTGGCACGACAGGCTTGGGAAGAAGTGTGAATACCACCCACTGCAAGAAGTGCAGGAGGTCCTGGATCCCCAACACTATCAGGACTGACACATCCTGCTTAGTAACACTGGAGGCAACATCATGGTCCTGATGTTGTCTTGCTTAGACAAGTGGTTCTTGGTCAAGAAGCAGCCCACCATGCGAGAGATTCCAGTATGTTGTTTGCCCAAACTTGGAATCCATCACTTTCCAGATCCCGAGACTGATATTCTAAATCAATGCATATCTGTACCAAAACTAAAAGCCAGACATAATAAAAACGTCCAGACTTCAAGCAAATTTAGCATATGGAAGTCTTTTCTTGTGTCCCAGGTCACATGCCAACCTATTAAAACAATATCTAAGTAGGTTCGTTGTGCTTTCTTAAAGACTCTTGCTCACACTGATTGAATTTTAATTTGTAAATTTCCAATGAAATATGTTCTGTAATATCTGTAATTTAATTAGCAGACCTCCTTGCGGAGATTGTATTTTATCTTTTCCCTGCAATTTCTTGCAGCCGAGTTAAAAATTGAGATTTGTACTAGATCAGAGATATTGGTGGTATGGAAAAACACCAGTTAATGCAGTTATTATAGTTTTTGACGAAGAGTAGTGTCAGTGTGCATACGCACAAAAGAACGATCAAATGCTTTCTCTTTATCATCCAGTGACAAATTGGTTGAATATTCTGAACGGCATGAATGGGTGGCCTGAACAGACCTGGGCCGACCGCACAAAAAGTCGTTATTATACCGAGTGGTGAAGACGTTTATTATAGCCAAGTGGTGAAGTCTGATTGATAGCCAAGTGGTTATCATGTCCGCTAAGCAAGCGGCAGGTCCCAGGTTCAAATCCAGCCTGGGCCATGTGGGATGTCATCCCTGGCTCTTCATGGGACAGTAAGCCGTAGTGCTTTGTAACTTGTTTCCTTTGCAAGGGCAAGTAAAAGACCCCATCCAAGTGAGGAACATGAGTAGCTTGAGATGGCCTCTTCTGTACTTACCAGGGCCAATATCACCAAGCGTGCTGCTGGCTTAACAAAACAGCAATGTTGAATTGCCCATCAAAAGCAATCGTATACTACTCTGCAAGTTTTATGATATGTTTCCGAAAAAAATAAATCTGAATGTGACATTGCCATCTTGTTTTCCAGGAGAAGTTGACCTTTTGGCGTCGTTGATTTCGGAGGAAACCCTAGGGGTTGGAATGACCGATGGTATGTGTACGAATCGACCGCTGAAGCCTGGACTGGAGGACCGCTACGCCAACGACAAAGCATATGCCATCTCTTCAACGGCAAGTGTGTCAGGTCATGCCGATACCATCTTCATGGGTGAGTAAAGCCTAGTTTATACTTCTACGCAAGACCATCGGCGTCCGACGCCCGATCAAATCCGGACGCTGACTTCGCGGAATTGATTCATAGTCCAACGTTCTTTAGCGACGGCGACCCGTTATGAAACGACTCCAGTAATAACAGCCTCGCGATCGGACGCCGACCAAATCGCACGACGGGGTCGGCGTCGAACGCAAGAACGCACGTCGGTCGCCGGCGATGGTCGTGCGTCGAAGTATAAATTAGGCTTAACTTATTGGAGTTCATCACATAATCTTCAGGAAAGATTGGCAATATGAGAGGTAAGATGTCCAACTCCGCTACCCTGATGAAGGATAGGGAGCCTCGATAGCCTTGTGGTTATGACGTCCGCTTAGCAAGCGGCAGGTCCTGGGTTCCAATCTCGGTCCATGTGGGATTAATTATCCCTGGCTCTTCAGTCCGTCGCATGGTGCCTGGTACATTGTGCCTTTGCAAGGGCAAGTAAACGATTCCATCCAACTTGAGATGGCCTCTTCCATACATACCAGGGCCAATAATGCTATGGCTTCGGCCCTGATGGAAAAATCTTATACATGCACTAACGATAGAAGGGCAGGAAAACGTGTTGGTGGAGCCACAATGTCAGACAAACATTTTAGACCAGTGAGCACCACACTGCAGTGAAAACGCAACTTTCCGATTCTTTCAGATGGCGATTTCCCACGTGACTTCACCGTCATGATGACCTTCAGAACCAAGGTCGCAGGGTATCCATTCATCATCTACAGCGGTGCAACGGCAGACAAAGCGCTGGCAGTCAACATCGGGAAAGAGGTGGAGTTCATTTACACAGATACAGCCGGGAAACCAGGGGTGCCACTGACCTTCAACAAAGATCTTCGGGACTCGAAGTGAGTCGGGCTGATTTTTCTTCAAAACGTTCAGATGATTGTGCTATTGGTCAACTGGAACTGATATTTGTTTGCAACTTGGCAGAATTTTGGTTGGTCACGTTGCTGGTTTGACAAGCAGCCACTTGGTGGAAATTTCTTACCATGCCAACAAAACCTTAAGGCTTGTTTCTACAGCGGATTCCGCCGTGGCCTGCAGTGAGCGGAGCATTTTTCCCCGGCATTGGGATAATCAACACGCGATGTGTTGTTAAACCGCCGAAGGATTATCCAAAACCCTGTGAAAACCGCACCGCTCGTCGCAAATCACAGCAGAATCCGCAGTAGTGGAAACTTTCAGGAAACTTCACACTTCCTACCTGTCAAGAACGAATGCTCTGAGAGCATTCTGATAGTACTACATCATCGTAAAATCAAATGCTGCGGATCCAAGTTCGGTACACCCACGCTGGAAATGACATGATATTCTCCTCCTTCAGATGGCATCGCCTGGCCTTCAGTGTCAATGGTTCGAATGTTTCCATGTTCCTGGACGGTAACCTGACGCAGAGCCAATTCCTTGCCAGAGATACCTCTGCTACCATCGACACTCAGGGGGCCATCTACGTTGGATATGACATCTTCGCAGACGGAGGTGGTGGAAAGTTTACGGTCAGTTCCTGATATTCTCTGAGCACATAAGTGCAGAATATAACATATTGGTGATTGTCCTGTGGCGATTATGTCTCTTCAGCTCCCATGAAATATGGCTAGATGTTGTCCGATGTAAATTCCTTTGAAAGAGCACAAGGTTACTGCATTGACGCCTTGCATTAACGCCTTGCAGCTACTATGGCACGGCTTAACCCGCTGGCCATGGAGGATTTCCTTTACGGACCAGTGGTTGGCACGTTGGCCTCCAAGCTAAAGTAGAACAATGTTGAGTGCAGCCTGCGTGTTGGAATGCGTGACTGGCACGTGTATGATACATCTGGCAGACCTTCCTGTCGAATCTGGAAAGTGTAGTTTGGCCCTGAGATGCAGAGTGGCACTAAGTGACTCGAGGACGAGTCATCTCTGTCCGAAGGGGGAGATGGTGCACTGAACCCCTTTCAGCTACAATATGGCATGGTTCAACCTGCCCGGCCATGGAGCATTTCCTGTATGGCCTGTGGTTGGTGCATTGGCCTCTGAGCTTGAAGTTAAATAATCTAGACAGTGGTCAGTACCGGTACTTTGATGGGTGACCGGCGCGTATAGGAGATCAGCATGACTCCATAACATCCTTGTATTAAGTGCTTGAAGCAGGGGATAGTGAGTGGAAGACGCATGGTATAAAAGCTATATATTTCATTCCTTTCAGGCTGATATTCAAGACATGATGATCATCCCCGACGCACGAGCCGCCTATCGTCACACGTCGTACTACACCCCAGACTGCGGATACAGCTACAGTATCAGGGCGGTAAGATTATATTACAGACATAGAGCCCTATAGCCTATAGACTTTCTCAGACATGCGCATTGGAGGCCAATAAAAGATGCGCTCTGATTGGCTGATTGTCTGCCATGACACTTTACTTGTGTCTAATACGACAGCGTTTGATTTCTTTTGCACGTCGATGTACAGCTGATGTACAGTACAGGTCACAATTGACATCCCTAAATTCGTGTAACTTACGCAACAACTCACGAGCTATGTTACACGTAACTTACGAGGTGAGTTACGCGGTGAGTTGCGAATTTCGCTAGCTACGCAGTGATTTAGGAGGCGACTTACGCGATTTTGGCGAGTTACGCGGTGAGTTACGCGAAACCAAAGCCGTGAGTTATGCGTAAGTTACGCGTAACTAAAAAATATTGAGTTGAGAACCGAGCGCCAAATTCGGCATTATTGGTTCTATAGACAATATTGGGCGATTTTAATGTAATGCAGGAGGAAACCGGAGTGCCCGGAGAAAACCTGCGCTGTCAGAGAGAGTCGCCCTCTCTATCACATGAGACACGGACCCGACCGGGAATCGAACCCGCGACCTCAGAGGTGACAGGCGCCGATGTTTCCATTGCGCCACTCTGACAGCCGTAGGGATGTCAATTGTGACCTGTACTGTATGTGAGGTTGTGTGTACATGTACATCTACGTTCGGAAGTGACATCATGCCCTGCATGCTCGGATACTTCCCGAATTAACTGGCTAAGGGGGGAGGGTTAGTAGCGCTCGGCACGTCAGGTCCGACTTGGAGAACTTCCGGGAAATAAAACGTGGTCGTGCCAGGCCGGTGTAGGCGCAAGTAAGAAATAGAACACGCTACATGTGTTGGTAGTCCTCACGTTTATTATTCTTGCTTTTAGGATGGTGGCGGAATGCTGACAGGGCAAGGTGAAGATGTTGAGTATGAGGCATCAGGAGAAATTGATGAAGATGGTGGACAAGTTGGTGTAGACCCTGGTGTTGATGCTGGCGGTGGCGCCGGTACCACCTTTGGAAAACCCGAACCAGTAAATGGCGAGCAAGACGGTTTTGACGGAGAGGACGGTGGCGGTGGTTATGAGAGCACAAGCTACTACTATATCCCCGGACCGTCTGGACCACCAGGTCCCCCAGGTCGCCAGGGTATCAAGGGAGAGGCTGGCTATCCTGGACGAGACGGTATTCCAGGAGCAATGGGTGTACCAGGAGCACCAGGCCACGTTTTCATTATCCCACTTCCAACAGGGCAGAGTCAAGACATCCAGAACGAGGCCGCACAATTCAGAACATTGTTACAACAGCATATGTTATCCATGCGAGGTTCATCTGGTCCGCAAGGTCTGACTGGCCTCCCGGGTCCTATTGGTCCAACTGGACATGAAGGGCCAAAGGGAGAGAGTGGAGAGAGAGGTGACATGGGAGTGATTGGACCCAGGGGTCCAATTGGAGGACCAGGGAGGAATGGAAGACGTGGAACTACTGGCAATGATGGAGCAAGGGGAGCATCGGGACCACCAGGACCTAAGGGTTTGAGAGGATACCCAGGCATGCCTGGAATGCCAGGGTTAAAGGGAGAGCGGGGAAACCTTGGCACGCAAGGAATCAGGGGACCCCCAGGAGATGAGGGTGAACCAGGTGATCTAGGATCGACTGGACCTCCTGGCCCACCTGGTGACATGGGACCAAGAGGTTTTCTGGGAGAGATGGGAGGGCAAGGTCCCCCAGGTCCAAATGGACAGCCTGGAAAAGAGGGCCCTGCGGGTCCGAAAGGTGTACGTGGAGGTGTTGGCGCGAGAGGAAACAGAGGGCCAGGCGGTCAAGCAGGCCCAAGGGGCCCTCCAGGTCCGCCTGGACCCATTGGCCCAAGCGGTTTGGGTGGCCCTAATGGTAAACCTGGAATACCAGGCATGCCAGGAGCTGAAGGAATGCCAGGACATCCTGGCCAAGCAGGTCCTCCGGGAGAAAAGGGAGACTTTGGACCTCCAGGACCAGCTGGGATAATTGGATACCCAGGAACAAGGGGTGCCAAGGTATGTCATACTGGTGCAAGGCCTCAGAACACTCCCACATCATGCATATGGCAGAGGCTGGCCTCTTTTCTATAAACATGATTTCAAGCCCACATGAACTGTTCGAACATAAAATCCTGCTCACCAATAATGTTTTCTAGGGGCGTATTCGAATCCTCGTTCTTGACCACACTCGTGCTGACCCAGTCCATGTAGTTGTTGACTCGACTCGAGAAGGCAGTCTCGAACGCCGAGAACGCAACTCGAGTCGGGCCAAGAACGTGTTCTTCTCAACACGTTCTTGACCCGACGCGGGTTGTGTTCTCGGCATTCGAGACTACCGTTCTCGAGTTGAGTCAACAACTACATGAACTGGGTCAGCACGAGTGTGGTCAAGAACGATGATTCGAATACACCCCGGGTGACCGAACCAACATGTGACACAGAGGCAGCTCTTTGAAGGCACGTTAGTGTACAGGTGACTTCACAGAAGGTGTTGCTTACCAAGCTAATCCTAATCCAAAGAACTTATAAAGTGAGCCACGGCAGTGTAGTGGTTCGGGTCTCTGACTAGCAGTCAGAGGATCCCGGGTTCGAATCCCACTGTGGCGTGAGACTTTGGGCAAGTCTCTTTGCCTCACTGGCCTCTCTCCACCCAGGTGTATAAATGGGTACCAGTTAGAAATGCTCAGATTGTAGCACTGAATGAGCAGCTCATCAGAGTTCTACTGAAAGGTTTCAGGATAGACTGGGGTTAAAGTGTAAATTTGGATGAGACCTGTACCATTGTTTGTATCAGACTATAAACCCAAATAACTATTTTTAAAACTGTGTATCATGCGTTTTCCTATCTTCTTGTTTGCAGGGTGACCCAGGCCAGAGGGGACAACCTGGAACAAGAGGAGAGCTGGTAAGTAGAATGGGACAAATCTAGGCCTAGTTCACGGTGGGGGGGGGTCTGTACGGAGAGGAATAAGATCGATCCAGACAGGAATGGGTCGAGATGAGTTAGAGGGAATCAAATCCATCTTACCTTGGAATCAAAACTAACACAGATCTTTCCATTGCACCCGCTGAAAGACCCCAAAAAGAACGTAACCATCACAGAGAAAAACAAGAGCAATGCAGAGCGTGGCATATGCCCCCAACTGGTATGTTCGTGGGCATGGCCCAGATGGTATATTTGGGGGAAGCGGAGGTGCTGGTCATTAAAAGGAACCTTCCCCTCATAGAGACAAACACTCACAAAATATTTCAGGTTGATCACTCAAAGTGGTTCTTAAGATTACTGACAGACAGTGAATTCAAGATGGCCACCATAGCCACCATCTTGGATGTCCTGTAGTCCTGGTCATCAAAAGGAATGTTCCCTTCATTCAGACCAATATAAAGCATCAAAAATTTCAGATTGATCACTCAAAGTGTTCTCAAGTTAACTGATGGAAACGAAATGTTAACAGACAAGACACCGACGCACATGCCTCGACAATGCCCCGAACTTCGTAGGTCGGGGGCATAAAAAACTGGATGCACAGACTCGATTTGATCTACAGACACTTCTTTCCTTTTCATTTAGGGTCCACCTGGACCTCCTGGAGCGAGAGGCAAGCAGGGCGTGAAGGGATCTCGAGGTCACCGTGGTCAGCCTGGTTCACAAGGAGACGAAGGACCACAAGGAGCAAAGGTAAAGGAGTCAAAAGCAGACGTTGCTGTTCCCTGTTGAATTTTGGTTCACAAGTTGACCCTTATTTTCAACACTGTCAACTTAAAAATTTAGCATTTTATAAATGGGGACAATATCCCTTTAAACTTCAACAGATTTTCATTCTGACTCTTTCATATGATAGGCATGATCCTTCTGCATGGTTAGCGCAAATTTTGTTGAATTCTGAGTTGTCGATGAGATGATACAACAGGACTGAATTCATGAGAACCCACGAACAATGATGCGGCAGGGTCATCTATGTACAGTATGTTTGAAGAAACCACGGTGGTGTAGTGGTTCGGGCCTCCGACTAGCGGTCAGAGGGTCCCGGGTTCAAATCCCACTGGACATGAGACTTTACACGGGCACGTCTCTATGCCTTACTGGCCTCTCTCCACCCAGGTGTATGGGTACCGGTCGGAAATGCTCAGATTGTAGCGCTGAATGAGCAGCTCATCTGAGTTCTACTGAAATGTTTCAGGATAGACTGGGGTTAAAGTGTTTAAGTCAGATGATACCTCTACCATTGTTGATATCAGACTATAAATCCTTACGTACATCTGTACATGGAACACTAGGCCTAATGACGCTGAAAATAACTCTCAGAAATGGAATTCAAGGCACGACGTTGACAGATTCTTGTACCCCCACCACTACACAAAAAGTTGTAGCTCCTGCATATTACGTAAAGCCAAAATTCCGGCAGTGAGCGACGGTCCAGCAGGTCCATCAATACATTACTCTTCGTCGATTTCAGGGAGAAATGGGACCAAGAGGTGAGACGGGAGCACAAGGCCACAGAGGACTAAAGGTATGCAAGATACATGGTTGTTGCACCTGGAACTAAAGTCCTTTTTGCACCATCTGGTTTGGAGAACCCTCCTTAAAGGAGCTGGATGTCCAAGTTGTAAACACTCACTCACTGGTTCTCTATCCACGCGACGCCTGCAGTGCTGCCACCTATTGTCGGTGATGTGTACTGACGTGAATATCGTGAGTGAGTTGCATTGGACCGGGCACCAGTCTAACGATCACGGGGCGCTACTGTTGCTGCCACCTTTACGAAGGAATAAAACTAGTTTGCCGACCATGTTTGTAAACAAACCAGCTTGTTTACAACTTCGGCGTCTAACTCCTTTAAGGCTGAGTTTACATCGAGGCACACGTGACACGAACATGCAGGCGAACAATGGCTTCACAAAGGATTCATCCCCATGAAACCTTTGCTCGCCTGCGGTTCATGTCGCTTGTGCCTCGATGTAAACTGAGCCTAACGTTCCTCGGGTTTGTTCAGTTCAGGCCAGTTCCCATCGTATTTTACATTGTGCTGATTTGACAACTGGTAACTAGCCTTGAACAAGATGCAAAGGGGCAAAAATCAAGGCAATACACATTTCATTCCTTTAGATCTTCAAACATCAGACTATCAGGAAGAACTAGGCCTACTGGGGGCTTAGTATTATGGTACATGAAATATTCACAAGGTTATCTCTTCGTAAATTTCAGGGCCGTTTTGGGGTGCCAGGTTTCCCAGGATACCCAGGACCACCAGGAGAGAAGGTAAATCATAATAGTCTCGAACAACCTTCTGTTTTATTTTAAGAAGCAGTGTAAGACTAAAGAACTTGGCATTTCTGAAGCCAGCAGCACACCAGGCGACATCGCAAGCGATTTATCGCCACCGAGCTTCTCGCCAGCCACCGCAGACTAGGCGGCATTGCTGTTGGTGTTGTTTGATAATGGGCGATCATCGCTGGTGAGAAGATTCCACGCATCGCTGTCCAGCGCACACCTGGTGCCAACAGCTAATTTTGCTCACTTGCGATATCTCCTGGTGTGCTGGTGGCTTTACGCCCTCGACCGAGTTCTGACTCTCAGTTCACTTCAGTCCAAAACTACTGTCAATTTGTATCTGTTTCACACCCTTATCAGAAAGTTTCCACAGACACCTTTGTTCATCGAATCATACTTGCAAAGTCTTTCAACTCTTGACATTTAGAATTGCATTGCATAATCTACATGTATATGTTCGTTACATTTTGTCATTGTGCGGGCGCGAAGCTTGACCGCAGCGCTGAAGAGTATGCGTTAATGACTCAGTGGGGCGAAAATGCAGTCCTGTCGATGCGTTTGAGTGTGGAATGCACTGGAAGTGGGTCTGACTGACTATCTTCTGCCAAAGTTACCTACAAGCATTGGATATGAACGAGAGAATTTGAAGAAAAGTTCTTCAGTTGACTGATAACAACAATCTTTCTTCAAACGTTTTAAAATAAATTCCATAGGATCTGAGAAAATTGTCAGAAGATGTCGTCTGCTGGACTCTAGGGGTAGATGGGTTGAGCCAAGGTGGGGCAATGTAGTTTAAACTAATGCCAAGCCTGGGCTACACTTTGAATTACCTGAGCGCTGGCTGTCTTGATGATGAGTGAAAAGACTTTGGCTGACAGATGTACCATAGGGTGACGTTTATTTGGAAATTGGTCGTTAAGCGAGCCGCACACGAGTGCAATTTTGTCTCCAACTACTGAGATTTTTGCCTCCTACGTACAATTGTCTTCGTGTGCGATGGCCGGAGGCAGATGCGGAGACGGATTTTTTGCCTCCAACGCAGACCAAATACGTATGACGTCACGCCGCATCTACAGGACGCAAATTTGCAATCGTATGCGGCGGCTGACGCACTGTGTGCGGTGACAGGATGCTGAGACAAAAAGCTCCTATGGAGGCAACGTTGGAGACAAAACTGCACTCGTGTACGGCAGGCTTTATCAACCTGCTTGGGATGCTTTCTGGCATCTGCAAAATGGAGTGCACAATTTGTTGCAATTCGCATCAATTTGTTTGTTTGTTGGGGAAACATGAACAGCAGACGCACGACAAATTCTATTGATATAAATAAATAAACTCTTCACAACTTGACAAAATATGTGAAAACCGGATGGAAGAAGACAGTTGATGGGAGCGTTATTACTCAGGCAGACATCCTTAGTCTTCATTACTACTTTCAGGGGTCGGTTGGGAGTTCAGGTGCGCGTGGCCGAATAGGAGAAAAAGGGGATGAGGTAAAAAATCACTCAGGGCAATGTCGCGATGTTCGCCTGCCTGCTTGCTGAGCGCTTTGTGCATGTCAGCCAAACACTGCGATTCAGTGCGGGTTAGGTAGGAAGGGTAAGTACAGTGACCACTTATTTTCGGTTCTTGGATATCAGGAGTCCAGGCCACGAGAAATTTCGAAGAAATGAGGAATCTGCAGTATTTTGAACAAATACGGAGGTCTTTGGTACAGAGCGTTCTCAAATTGACGCGAACGACAAAGACCTGTGCACTTCTGCCGAATCTCAACCATAACCTCGGTCTGAAGCTGAATGACGTGATGCAGACAGCCCTACCCCACGACAGCGACGTCGAAGACGTTGCGTCAGACTCAACCATTGCTGAATCATGGATGGCGTCACGTCAGCTGGTTTCAGATCGAGGTTCTGGTTGAGATTTCAGTGGAAGTGCGCAGATTTGCTAATTCAAGAACAGTCTATACGTACAAACCAACCACCCCTACCGCAATGAGGAACCGGCAGATTTACCTTTTTTGACATTTCGGGTTGTGTTGACTACGTCAAAGATGTTGTGACGTGATGTCATTGCGCTGCTTTGCTCTGTTTTTGACATCTTTGGTACAACCGCTTCCAGCGCCAACCTGTCAGGATAAAAAGTTTTACGGATTCCCCGTTGGTCTAGGCCGAAATTCTGGCACTTTTATCCAAGAAAAAGAAAATAGGTGGTACATGTCACGGCTGCGGCGAGGATCATGGAGCGCAACTGGTTGCTACTGCGCAGACTCCTGTAATATAACCCACTGTTCTGTTGACAGGGTTCAGTTGGGGCCGTCGGCCGCCGAGGATCAGAAGGGGAGAAAGGAGATGAGGTAGGGTATACAGTGCGACTCCAAAAACAAGCCAGTCAATTGCCATTAGGGACTACAGTACACTCGACGGACCAAACTTGGACCCGCCACATGGGATCATCTCATGGACTGAAATGAAATACGTTCTTTTTAAAAAAGAATCTTCTCCTCTATGGTTATTGGGTATTTGTTTGTCTGGTCTATGTGTATGATTACTTCTTAGGGTCTACAGATCCAATGCATCTCAATCACAGCTTTAAGGTACTGTCACACTGAAGTAGTTCTCAAAACGTCCTGTCCTGTCCTAAAAAAATCATAAAACAGGCTAGAACGTGTAACGTTGGCCAAACAATGCCTCGAAGTTCTGGAGCACCCTTCCCGTCCGAGCCCGTCCATGAAGATCGTAAAAAGACTGTAAAGTTGCCACTACATCCACTCCGTTCGCAGACAGCTTGAGCCCGTTCGGCAACATTTTCAAGAACGTACTGAGAACTAGCTCAGTGTGATGGGGGCATTAGGGATCAACTATGAGAGTATCATCAAGGGCAGGTCGAACATTAGAAAGGTTGATTTGCCTGCAAGCATGCACTATTTGTGCAATCCTTGTTACTTAATGCTGATGTCAGGTCGCACCTACAATTCCCTGCACCACGACAGAACAGACGGTATCAAGTGAACAAATCATGGTCAGGTCGCAAGAACAAAACTGATTTGTTCCACGCGGTCGTGCCTCAGATGCAAAAGGAACCGGAACAGTTAGTTGATGCCCATTTTGTGCCGTCGCAAGGTCGACCTGACTTCAGCATTAGAGAGGTTGGTTTTATGTTTGTTGTTCTGAACAATCCAAGATACAGAATAGCACAAAATTGACACACAAAATGATAATAAGCAAGAAGTCAATCTCCAGAATTCACGAATTTTCGACCCCAACCGGGGTCTTTTTCAAGTGGAACTTTACAATCTGAAACTCTAGAAAAAACTCTAGAAAGGTCTTTTCTAGAGTTTCAGATTGTAAAGTTCCACTTGAAAAAGACCCCGGTTGGGGTCGAAAATTCGTGAATTCTGGAGATTGACTTCTTGTTCTGAACAATCATCATGAATTGAATCAGAAGGGAGTTCAGGGTCAGCCCCTAAAAAGTTTGAGGGAACGAAACGTAGGCCTATTATTTCAATAGGGCTTTGACAATAAGTTCCTTATGAAACTTTGAAATTTTGTGAAATATTCAGCTGAAAGGTTTGGGAAGGGCTTGAAAAAGAGGTAAGTCTAATGAGGTGAATAGTCACGGTTGTAAGCTAAATCATCGTCATGTACATCTTACAAAGCAAACAGAAGATTACTTGATTGTGAACCCAAAGATGGGTTTGCTGGCAGCCATCTTGTCAAAATTAGGTCATCGTCATGGAGATTTCCCCACTGGGAGATGGGAGAACCAATCACATTCACTCCGGAAGAGTATTCCCATGGTGATGACCTAATTTTGGCAACATGGCTGCTAGCCAAAGTGTATCTATGATCCTGTTTTGTCACACTGATTTTGCCAACCACCAACTCCACTCAGGTTCATCTCTCAAAAGTTTCGAGGTCACAGTTTCTTTATTTAAGCTGTTTAATCAGAAACCCCTAATTGTTTGATTCTATTAAATCTGATGCCTTTTCGAATTTTAGGGTACATCAGGACCAAACGGTGAACGTGGACCACCTGGACCAAGGGTAAGTAGGCCTACTAAGGGCTTCATGACATCATCAAAACATTCAGGCAGATGAGGACGTCCTAAATCGTTAATATTACGAGTTTCATCTTAAAGCATGCCACTCAAGGATGAGACGTGGCCATCTTGAATCAATTAAATTACTCCATTGGGAATTTGCTGCCTACAAAGAGCAAATTTGCGCAACTGCTGCCCTTGGAATAGCATTTAGAACTCGGTCAACTACAAATCTCAGGGCCGNATAAAAGATCATTATTGTTCGTGTCTCAGAGCACAGGAAATTGACTTCAAATCGCATCTCAGAGCTTCTAATTTTCAAAATTTTTCTGGTGGAGGACCCCCCAGACCCCCCGCAAAACCGGCCCCACCGGTGCTCAAAGGCAAAGCCCACGTCCGTTCAGCACATCTGCTTAAAATGCCCCCCTAGCGAAAAAAAGCTAGCTACGGCCCTGCAAATCTAGGCTTATCTACAGATGTTCCATAATCTGCTAAAATACCAAATTTGTAATTTTGAAATTGCACATTTTGTGGCCCACGAAATTATTCTTAGTGTCATTTTTGATTGCCGTGACTAATTCCCTTTAAGAGAGATGCACCAAATCTGAGAACTCGAAAACAATAAATACAGTGCCCTTTTCCAGTTTTCATGTTCTTCATATGATGTATTCAAATGCAGGGCCTCCGCGGAGAGAGAGGACCCCTGGGAGGAGCAGGACCAATAGGAATGAAGGGAGACCGTGGAGAGTCTGGTCTGACAGGTCCACCAGGAGAGCGTGGTGTGCCCGGCCCACCTGGCGCTCCAGGATTCCAAGGATCAATCGGAGCACCAGTAAGTGCCTTGAGGAGCTTTGATAGCCTAGTGTTGATCACATTCACTTAGCAAGCCGCAGGTCCCGGGTTCGAATCCCAGGCAACGTCTTCGAAGTCACTGTCATGGGGTTGTCTTTGACGCATCATTCAGTTTCAGACCGAGGTTGTGGTTGAGATTTTGGTGGAAGTGCACAGATCTTTGTCGTTTACGTCAATTTGAGAACGGCAGGGGCAGATCCAGGATTTGGGAAAAGAGGGGGCACCCTGTGCTAGGAACATTGAAATTTGCGGCAGATTCCAGAATTTCAGGGTCGATTTTGCAGATTTGTTGGCGAAAAGGGGAGGTGAGCACCCGGTGCACCCCCTCTGGATCTCCGCCTGAACGGTCTGTTGCTCTGCCCAAGTTGATTATTGCATGTCATATTTCAGGGCCCACCCGGCAAGCCTGGTCCGGTCGGATTCCCCGGCGAGCGTGGACGACAGGGTGAACGTGGTGAACCGGGTCCAGCTGGACCGCCTGGAGTTATCGGACAACCTGGTGTCCAGGGTAACACTGGCACACCAGGAGAACGTGGTGTACCTGGACAAATCGTAAGTATCTGATGTCAAAGGACCACAAATCCCGAGCCATTACTTCAATGGAGGCCAGTGCAAAGCGAGGGTTCCTGTCATAGATCCAGGGAAGTAATTTAGATTCCTGCCTTCACTATTTCCTAATCATTCCTGTTTCATTTTCAGGGTGTTCCAGGTGATGTCGGAGCACCAGGCTCAACAGGAAAGCCAGGGCCCGCTGGACCCCTAGGTCCTTTTGGCAAACCAGGTCCTCCGGGAGAGCTTGGATCACCTGGATTTGCTGGTCCCCGTGGTCTCCCAGGCCCGGCTGGAGCACCAGGTGCGAAGGGAGATTACGGACCCCCAGGCCCTGCTGGACCTCGAGTATGTTTTCTTTTGCTCATAGGTTTTCAACCACTTCATTACAACTGCAATGAGGAAGTCTGACATCAGCTGTAGGCTACTAACTTAAAGGAGCTGGACGTCCAAGTTGTAAACACTCACTCACTGGTTCGCTATCCACGCGACGCCTACGGTGCTGCCACCTCTTGTCGGTGATATGTACTGACGTGAATATCGTGAGTGAGTTGCATAGGACCGGGCACCAGTGTAACGATTACTGGTGCTGCCACCTTCACGAAGGAATAAAACTAGTTTGCTAGCCATGTTTGTAAACAAACCAGTTTGTTTACAATTTGGACGTCGAGCTCCTTTAAAGAGAACTGGTCATGCCAGTCAAGAATCAAATGCCGCCATCTTGAATCTATTACAGTACTCGCATCGGGAATTTATTGCCTATAAAGAGCATTATTTGCTTTGCTACCTTTGAACAGCATTTAGAACATGGTCAAATCTAGGCTTGGCTGGGAATGTAATCCGTGAAAACATGAAATTTGTAATTCTGAAATAGTGAATTTCGTGGGCCACGAATAATTATTTCGTGGGCCACGAAATTATTGTTAGTGTCACTTCTGACTGCAGTGACTGATTCCCTTTAACTCACCATCTATTTACATGTAAAAGATACCTGGTGAGTGATTTTGGATGCATTCCCAGCCTGCCTGATCTGTGATTGAATCCGTATCATTCTTTATCCTTTAGGGAGACAAAGGAGTGCGTGGTGAAATTGGTCCTGCTGGGCCACCCGGCCCAGGCGGACGACCAGGCCCGATTGGTTTTACTGGAACCCAGGGAGAAAAGGGAGACATTGGATTTGACGGTCCTCCTGGACCAGTTGGTAAGAATTTCATGACTATTATCCATTGACAAAGACTAACGTTATTAACTTCAAGATGCTGATGTGATAACACAGCCCTCAACACTAGAAACCATTTAGTTTAGTGGTATCACGTCCGCTTGGCAAGCGGCAGGTCCCGGCTTTTAATCTAGCCCAGGACATATGGGATCATCCCAGGCTCTTCATGTCTGTCACATGGGGCAGTCAGCATTGGTATTTTGTTCCTTGTTCCTTTGCAAGGGCAAGGAAAAGACCCCATCCAAGTGAGGAACATGAGTAGCTTGTGACGACCTCTTCCGTACTTACCAGGACAAATAATGATATGGCTTCAGCACTGATGGAAAAGTTTGATACAAAAACCATTTCCAGACATTGCCATTTCCCAACTCTTGGCATTTCCCGAACTATTCATATCTCTTCAGGTTCTCTGGGTCCAACTGGTCCCAGGGGTTTGACCGGTCCAGCTGGTCCTGAAGGCCCACCAGGTGATCCAGGTCAGAAAGGAAATATGGGACACCCAGGTCCTCGAGGTGACAAAGGAGAAGCTGGAAAGCAAGGTCCACTCGGGATGACTGGTCCGTCAGGACTGAACGGTGCACCTGGCCCAATGGTAAGTCAACACAGTACCACAAATAGACAAACAACAAGCAAGTGAAATCGACTTCTGCAGGGATCGCTTTCATGGAGGCCAATATTTTTATGCATCTTTTGGCAAAGCACTTTGACCTGTCTGACAGAACTCCGTGCACCATTTGCAAGTTGCTTTGTAAATGTTTCTTCGTTGACACATTACTGATGCGAAGTGCACACACTTCCACCACGCATTTGACGACATTACATGCGTCTACGTCTTAAACACCCTTTACGATTTCGGCCCGTATTTTTTATCATGAATGACAGAGTGACAGCAAATGGCACGTAGAGAGAATATGGACCCTTCTGGGCTTATTCTGTCTAAATCGACAAGAAACAACTGTGACCCCTGGTAAATGTGGAAAGTTAACCCTGCAAGCATAAATCTTCAATGCCTGACTTTGCAGGGACCACCAGGAGAGCCAGGAATTGTAGGAGACCGAGGACCACCAGGACCCAAGGGTGACTATGGCCCAAGAGGAGTACGAGGCCCACCTGGACCACAAGGACAGCAGGGTATACCTGGTAAAGTAGGCCCCAAGGGACAGGGTGGAGCTGTTGGTAAGCAAGGACCAGTTGGTATTCCTGGACCACCAGGACAGAAAGGCAAATCTGGACCAGCTGTAAGTACTGCAGATGGAATATTTCAGCGTTCTTGAGGGTAGACTGGCTCGTCCCTTCCGGTCACATGACCTATCGTGCAGTTCCCTATACGAGCGTGGAAGAGCCTGGTAGTGCAAGATTATCGTGAGGGACATCTGAGAGGAAGTTTCGTTGCGACTAGGAGTGGTATCCACATACCACTGAGCCTTGTTAGCCAGTGGTTATCACGTCCACTCAGCAAGCGGCAGGTCCCGGGTTCGAATCCAGCCCGGGCCATATGGGATTAATCATCCCTGGCTCTTCATGTCTGTCGCATGGGACAGTAAGCCGTGGTGCCTTGTACCTTGTGTCTTTGCAAGGCAAGTAAAAGACCCCATCCAAGTGAGGAACATGAGTAGCTTGAGATGGCCTCTTCTGTACTTACCAGGACCAATAATGCTATGGCTTCGATCCTGATGGAAAAATCTGATACAAATCAGTGACAGAAAAACACATTGGGGGCAGGCAGTACTTTATGTACTGTATCAACCCTCTATGCTTCCTGGCAGTTACCCAAGGAAACAATGCCTTTGTTACTGATATCTAAGTAAGAGTCTCTATGTTTCAGGGCCGCCCAAGCAACCTTCCCGGCCCTTCAGGATCGATTGGTGTCCCTGGCACGAAAGGTGACCGTGGTCCACCCGGTGCCCCAGGAAATGCCGGACAGGATGGTGACGCAGTGAGTATGATATGATATGATAGGCCTATTCCCAAAGATGTTGAATGTTCAGCTAGGTTGACCCGGTTTGGTATGTTCAGCTAGGTTGACCCGGTTTGGTATGTTCAGCTAGGTTGACCCGGTTTGGTATGTTCAGCTAGGTTGACCCGGTTTGGTTGTCAAAGAAGGAAATCATGTTGTAGAACCAAGATGAGTTGATCTATAGACGATTCTCGAATTCGCAGATCTGCGCACTTCCGCTGAAATTGCAAACACAACCTCGGTCTGAAACAGAATGACGTGACGCACAGAAGCCCACAACAGGGACTTCGACGACGTTGCGTCAGCGTCGACCATTGCTGAATCATGGATTGCATCAGCTCATGTTGGTCTTTTTGTTGCATCCCCCTTTAAACGGAGGAATCAACTGCCAGCTAGTATGAGTCCACATGTCTGTACATAATTGCACTGACATGCATTTATGATTTTTGCAATTGTAGGGTCCACCAGGCATTCCAGGCAGGAAGGGAGACATCGGCCAACCTGGTATTCAGGGACTACCTGGTTCACGAGGCCCACCAGGCATGGAGGGTTCCAAAGGAGAAGTGGTACGTTGATCATCCAAGAACGGTCAAAAACAATCAGAAATATTCACTGAGAGCTGTAATCAAAATGCATGACTAAACATTTTCATTTTTTGAGGAGCCTTGATAGCCTAGTGGTTATCACCTCCGCTTAGCAAGCGGCAGGTCCTGGGTTCGAATCCAGGGCCATATGGGATTAATCATCCCTGGCTCTTCAGTGTGTCACATGGGACAGTAAGCCGTGGTGCCTTGTACCTTGTGCCTTTGCAAGGGCAAGTAAAAGACCCCATCCAAGTGAGGAACATGAGTAGCTTGAGATGGCCTCACGAACTTACCAGGGCCAATAATCATGATAATGCTATGGCTTCGGCCCTGACAGAAAAATCTAATACACATAGAAAATCTTCAATAACAAGGGAATGTAAAAATCATTCATCTATAAAATACTAGCAGACAGAGGCCTCAAATATTTGAATTTTGAAACATGACAAGAACACTTCAAAATTCAAGAGAGGAGGTAGGCCTACTGGGTGAAACGAGACAAGACAAAAAGGACAAGACATGGAAATAAGATGACTGGAAGGTGAATGCATATAGCTGTATCATTCTATGAGGTATTTTCTTCTCTTCAGGGACCTGTTGGCTACCCAGGAGCCCCAGGAGCGACGGGTAAATCTGGAGATAAGGTACAGAGTCTTAACTCTTATGTTCTTTGTGGTGGTTGATCTTTGCCTTCTGTTATATAGGTTCTCCGTTTATTGTTGTAGCCCCAAATTCAAATTATATAGGTACTACCATAGGTATTACCATAGGTACTACCATTATATAGGTACTACCATAGGTTGGTACTACCATTATATAGGTACTACCATACGTATTACCATTAGGCCACATAAAAAAAAATCTTTAGTTTAGCATCAGTGCCCGCCTTGAATTTTCTTGCCGCCTCAAAAAAAAATTTGGGGGGGGAAAAAAATTATTTTTTTTCAAAAATTTTTTTTCAACAAAAAAATTTTTTTCTTCAATTTTTTTCTCACATTTTAATGTTCTCTGTCAAAAAGTGTGGTTTCTTGTCTACACATGCCTTTTCCAGGGTGACTCAGATATGTATTTTTTTTGAATAAAAACCTTTTTTGAGTTAATACTAAGGATTTGTCTATTGTATGGTAAATGGTGCAATGCTTCCAAGCTCTCTTTCGATGATCACAGTCCATTTCAGTATTAAAAAAAAAAAAACCCTCCTCACTTTTTACAAGTTTGACTGATGCTAAACTAAAGATTTTTTATGTGGCCTTATATAGGTACCGCATGCAACACTTCAATGCATAACAGCGTTTTCTTAAAGTTAACCAGTTTCATTATATCAGTGTTTCTGCCAGAAGGGTTGATGGGGGATGTCCCCCGTTTAAAAAGTCTAAATTTGTGTTTTTGACCAAAAATTCGGTCAAATTTTCTCTTCATCCCCCTCAAAAAAATCCCTGGCAGAACCACTGTTCATCCTTATCATGATTGAACAAGTCTCTGGTAGATGGAACTGCCCTCTTGATAAACGATAGGATGCTAGAAATGCAATATCTTTAGCACCCCCCTACTCAAGCACTAACAGCTACACAGAGCATCGCATAATTTTGGAAATTCATTATTTTTGCAACAGCATCAGGCGTTGTGATGTTGTTAATATTGCAAGAATTTTCTATTCTAGGGTGACCCAGGTGAGCCAGGACCTCCAGGAAGCAGGGGACCAAGCGGACACCCAGTGAGTAGAACTTTGATTCTTACAGTAACAGCCCGCTGAAGAAGAGTGCAGTACAGCCTCACGTGGCTGACGAAGACGTCAAATCATCACCCACGACCATGCGTGATTTTCGACGTCATCACCTGTAACGTTAGTGTTCACGCTGTTTTTTTTAACGGCCAATATTGATTGTGACGTCATGTGGGATTCCTCTATATTACATCAGATATATGCTCTGTCTTCTGATGACAGCACTGCTTATATACATTACAAGAAAGGATGATGGATTTATATTGTTTTCACAACTATTTCTCTATTTTGTCAGGGTTCACCAGGTCCACCTGGCCCCGTCGGCCCACCAGGTTCTCAAGGATCCACGGTAAGAGACTACCACAAACCAACTCTTGATCTGTGCAGTACACCACAAAAGAGGTGCAGGTCCAAGGGGGGTGCACCCCCCCCCTTGACCAACAAATCTGTAAAATCGACCGTGAAATTCTGAAATTTGGAGCAAATCATTGAAATTCACTACAGATTTCAATGTTTCTAGCACAGGGCACCCCTCTTTGCCGAAATCATGGACCCCCCCCCTGCAAAATGCTATCAGTAACAGGGAATGCGATCAAGGAGCCTTAGGCTAGATTCATACTTCAAGATTCACCGATTGTGTGTGACCAACGCACGATCCGATTTAGATGCCGACATCGTCGTATTGATTCATACCACAGTGACAAGCCAGCGTTCTAATGTGGCAGAATTATCCAAGGCCATTCAGAGCCCCATGATTGGACACGGAAAAATCGTCCAATGAGCTTCAGCATCGAACACCACTTCCTGCAAATTCAGCCGCACATTGGGCACGGACGCTGACATCTGAAGTACAATGTACGATCTGGCTTTAGATGCATAAAAAGTCAGTGTTCTCCATGGGTTTTGGTCTAAGAGGGGCGGCGATGGGCCTGGTGTCGAAGGCACCGCGCGAGGAGCCAAAGGTGCCTTCTGGCGGGGGTATGGGGGCCCTGCCCCAGCGAAATTTGGATTTTAGGTGCTCTGAGATGCGTTTTCTGAGCATCTGAGATGTATAATCGAGCGATCTAAATCATAAATATTAAGGCGGACAAATTTTTAAGTGGGGCGGGCCGTTTTTAAGAGGGGCGGATTTTGCCGTCGGTATTTTTAAGAGGGGCGGGCCGCCCTTTTTTTAACTGGTTTGGAGAACACTGAAAGTTGAGAGTTAGGCAAACGCTTTATCCTGTTTGACAGGGCAAAAACTTTATTTGCGCTCACAGGTTCCTCATTGTAACGGCAGGTCCAGTGTATGATGATTATTCGCTCCTCCAACAGTGCAATTTCTACCTCATGTCNCCCCCCCCCCCCCCCCCCCCCCGAATTGTTTCAAATAATGAATCTTACCAGTGGACAGCCCACCACGTTAACGCTTCAAACATCTCTCAAATCTTCTTCAAGGGTAAACCAGGCAAGTCAGGCCTCCAGGGCCCTCAGGGAGAGACAGGAGAAAAAGGATCACGAGGCATAGCAGGTGAAAGAGGTCCAGCAGGCCCACCAGGTCCCCAGGGAGCTGTGGGACCTGCCGGTGCACCAGGACCAATCGGCCAGCCAGGAGCAGCGGTGAGTCTACAGTTTGCTTTCACACCAGGTTAAACCAGCAGCACACCAGGCGATATCGCAAGCGATCTACTCGCCGCCGATATTCTTGCCAGCCACCGCAAACTAGGTGATATCAACTTTGGTATTGTTTGATAATGGACGAGCATTGCTGGCGAGTGGATTCCACGCATCGCTGCCCTGCAAACACTTGGGGTGAACAGTCGATTTTGCTTGCTTGCGATCAGATCACTTGCGATAAATGCTGCAGGCTTTAAGGCTGGATATTCACTGACAAGCCCATGAATTACTTCCAACATCCAACCTGATTCCAGCAGAAGCTATAAATCCTTTCATATGTCAATCCCTCACTTCGGGATACTTTACTAGCAGTTTTCAAGATGATAAGGGGACACCCAGTGTTCCATGTCGTTTTTTGTTTTGCTATTTCATCACTTTTATCTCTTCCAGGGAGAAGTTGGAGCAACCGGACCAGTCGGAGGAGCCGGTCCAGCTGGCACGACAGTAAGTCGGTTTTCCCCTTGTTTTGGAAAGAAGAGAACTATCATTATCAGTAGCAAACAGTTGTTACCAATCCTGGACTAGCCTGGAGATGCTCATACTAGTACCTAGATCTGGGCCCCAATATCCTGGACCAGCTTGGAGATACACAAACGTAGCTCTGGGCCCCAATATCCTGGACCAGCTTGGAGATACACAAACGTAGCTCTGGGCCCCAATATCCTGGACCAGCTTGGAGATACACAAACGTAGCTCTGGGCCCCAATATCCTGGACCAGCTTGGAGACACAAACGTAGCTCCGGGCCCCAATATCCTGGACCACCTTGGAGACACACAAACGTAGCTCCGGGCCCCAATATCCTGGACCACCTTGGAGATACACAAACGTAGCTCTGGGCCCCAATATCCTGGACCAGCTTGGAGACACAAACGTAGCTCTGGGCCCCAATATCCTGGAGATACACAAACTAGCCTGGAGATGCTTACCGGTAACCAAACTTCATTTTTGCTTCGTGTAACTGATTATGATGAGAATGAACTTTTATTTTTCAGGGAAATCCTGGACAACCAGGTCCGAAGGGAAGTGATGGTCCAAAAGGAGTCCAGGTAGGCAGCGTTTCAGTCTTTCTTTTGCTTTATGGAGAGATTGCTCTGTGCATATCATGAAAGTGGGATCAATAGACGAATCCCAAATTCCAAGTTCTGTGCACTTCCGCCGAAATAGCAACAAGAACCTCGATCTGAAACCAGCTGACGTGACGCAATACGTGATTCAGCAATGGTCAACTCTGACGTAACGTCATCCAAGTCACTGTCGTGGGGTTCTCTGCGTCACGTCATTCAGTTTCAGACCGAGGTTCTTGTTGCTATTTCGGCGCAAGTGCACAGATCTTTCCCGTTTACGTCAATTTGGGATTTGTCTATCGACTGTTTCTCCAGGGAGGGTAACCAACAGACAGAAATCACTTGGCTGTGATAAAGCCAATGGCGATGGACAGCAGGATGATTCTACATACCGAAAACTCTAAAAACCTACAGAGGAATCCCAGACGTCATCAAATCATGTGACTGGCCGTCAAAATGACGCAAACTGGCATCAAGGGTGCTACACGTGGATGGACATTACCCCCGACGAGACGAGACAGCACACGAAATAACGCAATTGCGTTATCGTGACGTTTCTTCAGGAACACGTGGTCAATTTGACGGCCAACGTGGCCTTTATGATGTCACATGGGAAACCTCTATAATGTCAGTGGTGCATACTTTCACTTACTGTGGAAATCCACCATGATTTACTGGTAGAACCAAAAGGCAACAGACTCCATGAAACTACGCGACTTCCAGTAATTTGAGAGAAACATGTACATGTACTTGTTTTATTTCCAGGGTGTCAGAGGACAAACTGGCAGCATGGGACCAGGTGGACTGTCTGGAGAGAAGGGAGAAAGGGGTCCTTACGGCCCGCCAGGACCACCAGGACCAAAAGGAGGAAGAGTAAGAGATGCATTTATAATTCAGAGTATCCAAAGAAGCAGTTGTGGTTCCCAGTAATTTCAGAAGCAAAATAATGATTCTTACGACCAGAAGGAAGTTGACCGATCAGTTCCTCCTGGCAGGCTCCATACAAACTTGCCTACCATAGCTTTGAGCTGGCTGGACTGTTTTTGAGAGATAACCATAAAATGACACTTTTCAGTGTAAAATAATGAAACGCAAAATTCTGCAGTTGTTTGTATCAGTGTATTTTTCTGCACTTTAGTGTAAAAACACAGTTTTGAGTGTAAAAAATATATGCTGAAATTCACTGGGTAGGCAGGTATGGACCATACTTAGCGTTCTGCCATGGATGCACCAAACCAATGGGAAGCAGCCTCAGAAGGAAACAGTGACCCCAACATGACGTATACACATGTAATGTTAATTAATTGAGACCAAAGACCAAAAGGAAGGGTATCGCGACCCCCAAAATGGCTTGAAGGAGGGGTTAGTTACTGGTGCCCTACCTAAGAAGCAGAGCCCAGTGACTTGAGTCGTCTTGATAGGGTAGTGGTTATCCAGTCTGCTTAGCAAGCGGCAGGTCTCGGGTTCGAATCCCAGGCCGTATGGGATAATCCATCCCTGGCTCTTCACTCCGTTGCATGGGGCAGTAAGCCGTAGTGCCTTGTACGATTTTTGCGAGAATTTTTCGCTTTACGGTATGCTCGAGTAATAGTGCAGTAGTCTTGCCTGATAAAACAGAAAAAAAATATTATCTCAGGAGTGCAAGCACCCACTTAGGGCATTAAAGCTACTCATCAAACAATATTGGACGATATTAATGATATGTAGGAGGAAACCGGAGACCCCGGAGGAAACCTACGATGTCGAGGAGAGATCGCCCTCTCTACCACATAAAGCCACTTCCACGACCGGGGAATGAACCCGCGACCTCGGTGGCAGGCGCCGATGTTTCCACTGCGCCACCCCGACACCCCATAAAACAGAAGCAGCGAATTCCAAGATGACTTGACTACAGATATCAACTTTTGTCCAATTTCAGGGTGAACGGGGTCCAGATGGACCACAAGGTGACCCAGGAGTCCAAGGAGTAATTGTAAGTAATAAGGGGGATTGTCTCAGATGGTCGTTCTTCCTGATTTACCCCTTCTTAACCCTGTCATTGTTCCCTGAAAATGCACCCCCTACACCCCACTTCACGACTTTGCGCCCCTCCCATTCCGAAACGGATACTTGAATGCACTCAAACCACCGTCAGAAGCTGTAGAAGTGTACGGTAGACTTTAGTTCAAAGAAAATCCGTCAGCTGGCAGCACCAGTACAGACGTGGTCTTGCCTGGAAAAAATCTGAATATCCGGTACTACCGGGTACTGGAGTTTCACCGCCATTTTATTATACCCGGTACCACCGGGTACAGGCATTAAAAGGGTTAATGACGAGGTCCTCTGATTCATGGCTTGTGAGGCGAGACAACTAAAACACACTGGACCCATTTTCTTTTTAATTGTCTCCATTCCCAGGTTTAAACGTGTCTGTATCCCTTTGATAATGATATGTGCAGTTTGAGATCGATTCGTTAGAATTTTCGCCCAGAAAATGTATGTCTACCGGCAATACAAAAGGCGGCGCTGGTCATCAACCTGGGTAAAACGCAAGTGCGCATGCTTTGCGATTGTTGAACGTCATCGGGCGTCGTGCGTCATTCTGACGTCACAAAAAACTGTGTCATTCAGAACCCATGACGTCGGTCATTGGCCTGTCGTTTACGCTAAAATGGTCAACTTTATCAATTAAATTCATCATGTTCCCGCAGAGATTTTTGCTCAAAAGCAATAAGATATATTTTACCAGTTCTGTACTTAATGATTGAAACGTAAAATTAGAAATTGAGTGCAAGGTTTTAGTTATATCTGGCCTAGAAACAGGGTGTGCTATTCAAAATTAATTGGAAAATAACGTCTGCCTCACTTTCAATGACGCAGTTCTGACCAGGTTGACAGTCAGCGCCGCGTCGCGGATTAGGTTTGCCGGTACCCCATTACATGTCCCAGAACTGCACCAAGCAGTTTGATCATACTTGACTTTCTCTGTAGGGTAATGACGGATCCCCAGGTCCCAAGGGAGAGCAAGGCCCCGCAGGATCAACTGGCCCAGCTGGTCCAAGTGTAAGTATCAGTTTGTTCCAACGCTGTGTATCCAGTGCAGATTCTGATATTCCTTTAGCATGTGGGCGAAGAGCTGATAAAATGTGACCCGGCACAACAAAATGAGCAGACTACCATGACTAACTCCCTTTAAGAAAGCATATAGAACATGTTGACTTTTTCCAGGGTCCTCCAGGCCCGCCTGGCCAACCAGCAGACATACGGGTACCAGAGACTGTCTTTTCAACAGTCCAGTACGGTTATAACAGTGGTACCAGCGGGGGAAGAAGACGCCGATCTGTCGTTCCCCAAATGGAAGAAGCCCAGGACGATGACTTTGATCCCCAGAAAAATTCCAAAGATGTGAGTGTTTCCAAAATATTTCCACTTTTTATGACACTAGGCAATATCCATTCGAGTGATGTAATGACGTCATTTTTCTTCTTTGCAGGACAAGAAGAAAGGTGACGATGCAGCCGGCGCCAAAAAACATGATCCAACGAATACGCTCACCTTGGAACAAGTCGTCCATCAGATCTTCGAGAACATCGATGATTTACGCGAGGAGTTTAAAGAGATTCGTCTTCCCCCTGGAACCAAGGAGAGTCCTGCTCGAACATGCAAGGATATTTTCCTGGCTTACCCCAAGTCAAAAGACGGTAGGTGTCTTCGACATACCAAGTGGTTTTTGTTAAAGTTTTGGGTTTATTAGTCTGATATCAACTATGTCTATGGTAGACTTTATCATCTAACTTTACACTTTAACCCCAGTCTGTCCTGAACCGTTCAGAAGAACTCAGATGAGCTGCTCATTCAGCCCTACAATCCGAGCATTTCAGATCGGAACCCATTTATACACCTGGGTGGAGTGAGGCAAGGGGGCAAAGAGACTTGCCCAGAGTCTCACACCCAGTGGGTTTCGAACCCGGGACTTCACAACTGCAAGAAAGAGACCCGAGCCACTAGATCACCGTGGCTCCATTCCAGAAGAGGGTAAAATCTATCATCCTGCATTCAGCATCTAAGTTGAATTCTTGCTCTTTCAGGATGGTACTGGATCGATCCCAACCTCGGCGTTCCTCTCGATGCCATTCAGGTCTGGTGTAACATGACGGCGGAGGGAGAGACATGCGTCTCACCGAAACGCAACACGAGAGTTATGATCCCGAAACACTTCCCCAAGGATGACAGCACGCAGTGGTTCAGTGACATGCATGGAGGTTTTAAGGTATCGCACGCATGCCTCACAAATCTATTTCAATCTAGTTAAACCCCCTCTGTATTGAATTCGACGATATTTTTAAAGAGTTAGGAGAGTGCAGGTAGAGGTCTCATAACCTTGTTAAAGTCCCCAAAATGCTTGCCTGATAAGTAGGCCTACTTGCTTTCAAGCCCTTGTTTTCAGCCCACATTGAAAAAACTGCAGGCAGAGCTCTAATGTATTCAGATAGAGCAACGTACGTCATTTTACACTGAACTCGCGTCCTCCGGAGTGATGTTCACAGGCATTAGGATAATCACCATGCCATGTATTGTTAAACCAACGAAGGATTCTCCAAAACCCTGTGAAAACTGCAATCCACGGCAGAATCTGTTACAAGTGGAAAAGGGCCTTAAGCCTTCACATTTCAAAATGCGATGCCATTTAGCCAGATACAGAAACAGTGACTGCAAAAATGCGAATTTTCTTCGTCTTCAGATCAAATACCCATCAGAGACCCAGATGGCGTTCCTGCGTCTCCTCTCCCTCAAAGCCTCTCAGAAGTTGACGTACTTCTGCACGAACGCAGTCGCGTGGTTCAACCAAGAGGAGAACAGCCACAGCAAGTCCATCAAACTGCAGGGAGCCAATGATCATGTCATACAGAAATTCAAGAACAAGGACGTCGTTTATGATGGATGTAGGGTGAGGACCCTTATAACCTTCCTCTCTCCTTTTAGAGGGCATTAAATCCCTGTAACAGTATCACAAATCGTGGTGCACCCCTGGCGTGAAGAAACCATTTTGCATCAAGAACTGAGCAGTCATGATATTTGCATATTACGGTTGTCACACACTCAAGTTTTTGTACCATCAGCTCACAAACAAGATGAATTTCACATAAAGGTTTGACTTTCCTATTGGTTTTGCCAAGCTGAGTGGTTATCACGCCCGCTTAGCAAGCGGCAGGTCCTGGGTTCGGATCCCAGGCCATATGAGATTATCATTCCCGGTTCTTCACATCCGTCGCATGGGACAGTAAGCCGTGGTGCCTTGTACCTTGTGCCTTTGCAACCTTGCCCTTGGGCAAGTAAAAGACCCATCAAAGTGAGGAACATGAGTAGCTTGAGATGGCCTCATCCGTACTTACCAGGGCCAATAATGCTATCGCTTCGGCCCTGACAGATAAATTGCACACTTAAGTTGACATACACGATTTATCGCACGACTCAGAGCAGTCAGTTTACCAATGATCGTTAAATCTTCCATTCAATTTCAATTTTTCAGAATCGCCGATCGAATGCGTACACTGTCTTCATGTTGAAGACCAGGAAGGTACACCAGTTACCTATTGTGGACTTAATGCCACAAGATTACGGCGCAGCATGGCAGAAATTCGGCTTTGAAATCGGACCAGTTTGTTTCGCACATTAGTAAAAGAGAGGATATAGACTTTGTAGATGCCACCACCAGAATCCATTTACATGCTCAGATGAGCTAAGCTCCTATACTATCGCTTTGAATTTTTCTGTTTTGGCAGAAGCACATTGTGGGGTTTTAGTTTTTTAAGAAATTGTCTGGCAGGTGTGCGCTTGGGTGGATTAAATTCTCAGATTTATATGTATATGTGGTGATCTCATTCTTGTAAATAAATGTCTTCCGAACCTGTTCAGTGTCGACTTATGTGATAATATAAGTAAATTATTTGTATTTTTGGATTGAGAACTTTTTTCGGCTTGGGCAGCCTACTCACCAGACATATACATATACACATTACTGAGCCATGTACATAGATAGTACATTTTTGGTACATATCTGATGTACATTGTAACATGCATATCAGGTCCACGAATACACCCAATCACGCGAGCCGGATATGTAATATAGGTTTTAATTAACGCCAGGGCTCTTCCCCACAATGCCCTCGGCCCAAAACATTAACATTAGTGGCACAAGTTTGACTCCTATAAAGTGTAAAACGTAGGGTCAATTCTGTTCTCTATGGTATGCAATGTATTAGGTACTTTTTCATATTGTAAATAAAGTGGTATGTTACTTATAAAGAAATGTGTTCACTACGTTCATCACAACCTTCAGATTTGATGAATTTTGCAAACCTACAGTTGGCTAAAGGTAGCCGCACACAGACAAATAGTGCCGAGCCGTATTTGGTGCAGCGATATTCGAGTGAGTCGTAGCCATGCTTGCGCCCTGAATAAAGCAGCCCAAACATGATCAATATCATTGCACAATATGAGGATCAAAATGGGGAATATTATATTATTGCCATTCTGAACCTCTCTTCTACCCATCATGCCAGAAGCACGTATTGCCATTTTGGGCCCCATATTGTGCAATAATATTGGATGGTGTATCTAGGCCTTTAGCATGTTTAGGTGGTACCCATGGGTGGCACCGCTGTGTGTGGGTGGC
Organism: Notospermus geniculatus; assembly: GCA_002633025.1. Taxonomy (NCBI): domain Eukaryota; kingdom Metazoa; phylum Nemertea; class Pilidiophora; order Heteronemertea; family Lineidae; genus Notospermus; species Notospermus geniculatus. The sequence goes on along the minus strand of NMRB01000438.1, from coordinate 81,592 downwards.
TAAGGGCTCATCATTAAAGCCAGTTTTGGAACCTGCATCTGATTCTCACCAGTCTATCTGGCCTGATGACCATCTAGCCTGGTTCGAATCCATCACATTTCCCGCTTCTGAGGAGGTCAGAGCCTCAGCCAATCATCGGTGTGCGAAGGCAAATCAACGTGCCAATCAAAATCCGTGTTACAAATGCGTGCGCGAAGAGAAGAGAAAGTGCCGAATGGCGAGTTGCTTCACGAGTTGTGATTGGCTCGGAGGTGGGGTCAAATTCATTAATAATTTATGCATTAATGCAAAAGATGATATGATTCGGACAAGGCTCAAGACAAGATGGGAACCTGGGGCCTGTTTCATAAAGTGACTTTAAAGGACCACAGTATTGCTTCCCAATCCTGCGTTACACCTACCCGCGTTAAGGGAGACCTCTATTGACGACTTGGTAAACTACGCATGCTGCTACGTGCATTGTAGTGTAATCATACATTCTCCAACACTGCGGCGAAAGGCTTAACTACAGTATTGGAGAACGGGTACGGTGGCGCCGGCTGTCGACAGAAAGTGGCAATACCGTGGTGCTTTAAGCTGCGATCATTTGCGCTGGAAAATTTCATCTGGGATCATGAAATTATCCAGGAATATAACTAGCAACTATTTTGTAGCACTTCAAATAGACTATCACTCCAAAAGAGTGCAGCACCTTACAGGGTAGCGTCATGATGTCCTGCACGTCATTTCTGAATGCCATGACGGGACTGAAAAAAAAATCCGGTTGTTTCAGCGAACATGACGTCGTGACACAATCCGATTTTTTTTCGTCTCACCAGTCCACAAGACATCATGAAATGACGTGTGGGACATCATGACGCTGACCCCGTAAGGTGCTGCGCTGTTTTGGAGTGATATCGTCTATTGTCATTGCCATGCCAATCAACTATCAAATTGGAATGGCCTTAGCAACCAAATAATGACATGAAAGACTAACCGTTGTTGGCCTGTGTTTGAAGAATCAGTCATTGCGTCCACCAGTGTCCATTCATCACCCCACAGCACGTCAGTCGACTTCTTACTTGTGACAAGCTGAACGTTTGAAGAAGCAACAGTACATTGTAGGGGAGAAGCACTTTGATGAGACTCCTTTGAGTTGACCATTCATGGGCAATGGGTACCACATGGAGTGTACCGTTTACAGACGATGGTTACCGCATGGAATCTACCATTCATGGGCTGCGCTGGGCAATGAGCACCACATGGAGTCTACCATACACAGGCAATGGATACCACACGGCGTCGTCTACCATTCATTGGCAATGGGTACCACATGGGAGTCTACCATTCACAGGCAATGGTTACCGCATGGAATCTACCATTCAGGGGCAATGGGTACCAATGTACCGTAATAAGCTGCTACACAGGATGGAAGTCTGAATCGGTCAATGATGCAATAGGAATGCCATAATATGGTTTTATGATTCTTCTTGGCTGAATAAATCTATTTTTCCACTAAGATGCCAAAGGACACATTATCTGCAAACATATTTTTTCCTGGGATTCATGACATTATTGACAGTACTGGAAGACACTCTGACGGTTTAGAACCCAGGTGAGACCGGCATAACTTGGCAGTGGAGATGTTGAGTTCATTTTCTCATGCTGCTGAATGTGATATCATATACGAACATCATGAGGATGCATCCCCATTTTGCCTAAAGAGGGCCTCATTCTCTAAAGCTGATACTGTCTTTTCCAAGTCCTTTGCCACACTTTCCAGGTGTGTACATTGTTCATTCAAAATATCTGGAGCCCTTTTCAGGAAATCACAGTTCTCCAGAAATTGGTTCACTTTTTTATACACAGTGTCCACTGTAGCACTCAAGTTTTCTTCTTCCTGAAATCCATCATCAGAATGGGGAGCCGATGGCGTCTGTTTGTCATATGCTGCTAAAATTTCCTCAGCCTCTGCGTCTGTTGGACTATCACCTGGAATGAGAAGGAAATAGAGTATAGACTAACTAGGCATAGGTCTATGTCATTGAATCAAAACTGCACACCAAGAGCTGTTGTGGGATGTGATTTACCCTGCCACCTCCTGTGGAGCTGTGCTGGCTGCGACACAAGTGAAGTTGCTGCCACACCACACATCGACATTTCGTCATTTACATCGTCCGTCCACCCCGACAATTGACATGGTAGGGACTTGACACCACCACCAATCCATCAACAAAGTAAGACGAACCATAATGAGCAGCAGCTTCACCCTTGTGCATCCTCCAAACCATGTCCCTGGCCTGACCCTGACCTGTTTTTTTCTGAGACACCCTGTAGCCTCGGCCTACTGCGCATCGTGTGTGTGTGGGCACTGTGTGTGTGTGCATGTAGGCCTAGGCTATGTCAGTATGCATGGTAGCCTATGTGTGTCATCATCAGACATTGATTCAGCAATGTTCAGAGAGAGACAGCACACAGACTGCAGAGCGAGATACTCAACCTTTTTCTTTATTTCGTAAACAAGTGAAGGCCACATCGTCCACTGGAGCCATCTCCATGTCTTTAAGAATCATATCTACAGTAGGTGGCGGTGGCCTTGTTGGAAGGGGAGTTTGTTTTTTCTTAGATTTTGACATTTTATTCAGCATGTTTTGGAGAGATCAATACGTCAATCGGTGGCACTTGCCCCCTTTTGGCAGGACGCACAACTACTAAAATTAAATAAGATGCATCATTTGATACAGCCCACGTGACAGTCTACAGCATGGCTCAATAAAATGTCCTAATGAAATTTGATCAGCATCAGAACAGTACCATACCCACAGAGTGTTATTTATCCTTCATTAAATCCTTAATGGTTCTGGTTGATGCATCCTTTCCTGCCTTTGACTGCAGTAAAAATACCAAACCAACACCGACGGAACACGTCACTTTGAATTTCCCGCCAAATACACTTGCGCCTGACCAGAAGGTGGATGTTTTTTAACGCCGATATCTCCGCAGCAAAACATGACCTACTTTCTGATTGGCCAAATAATCTGCCTCGTTCACACACGTGTATACACCGCCATTAGCATATGCTGTTCGTGAGATCTTAGCCTTGCGGTGTGAAAAGTTGGTTTTCTGCCCGCGATTTCTCCCCACTAAATTCTTCACAAAATAGAATACCTCTAATATAGCATTTGATGGGATGTCAGCCTTCAAATTGGGTATAGTTCGCCTTGGAAAGGCGGCTGGAAAGGTAAAGATCGGGGTGAATTGTGACATATCCATCCTTCGACGTTCGGCGTGTTGTGTGTAGGGAATACATGGAGTGATGTACTATGTACAGTGTAGTGCTCACTATTGGTATACTATGTATACATCGTGTGTATGTGTATTGACCTTAATTGATCCGGTCCACTTGCACTGGATTTTGTGATGGTAGGGGAATTGAACCAGAGAAGCCAAGATTCATAGGTTGATAATCATATCTTCGTCCTTTGCCATACCAGTAGTACCGGTAGGGCCTACCAGTACCAACCAACCATCGCACTGCTGAGTGCATGGTATGACTTCGGAAAATAGGGGGCGCACTGTGCAAGAAACATTGAAATCCGCATTGAATGGAGTGAGTGTGGCTTTTTGGCAGTGTGTGGGCCTTAAGCTTAGTGTGTGTTGGGGGGGAGCCAGGCTAGGCCTACCCTAGATTCTAACATGTCTGGTCAAGGTATCACATTTAGCATTTTTTTATTACCACTACCTTTTGGAATTTCATAAGTAAGATAGTGGGTTTCACGGTCTTTTTCTGATTTGCAGACCAAATATGCCATAGTCGATGAGCGAGACATACACATGGTGGATCACTATGGTTTTGAGGTTAGTATTTCAACCCCCCTTTGTTGAGGCCAGGAAAACTACGCTTTCAACTGTTTATGAGATTGATACCGTACCTTTGATGAACTTTATAAAGAGATCTGTGCTTGAATTGAACTGTAGTGCCAGTAAATGTTCTCATACTTGCAGAGATCAGGACTGATTGTATATTTGAGCCTTGAATTTGGGTACATAGGTCTAGGCCTACCTAGTTTGCACTGAATCCTTGTTTTTTGTGATCGCTGTTTGATGTATTTCTGTCACTGTTTCAGGCCCGGGTAGAGGTAGACCGGGACGGAAATGGGGCCTACATTTATGCTTATACCTATGACATCAAAAAAGGAAGAAACTCAGGGCAGTATTTACATGAATTACTCTGGTAAGTATAGCATCTTGTGCCAGAACGGCCTAAAAGATAGATAGGAAGAAAAGGGAGAAAATCTTTCATCATTCAGTAATCCTGTCTGTGTCTAGTAAAATCTACTTGCAATGCATTCACCAGTCACGGCAGTGGATATACTGGGAGTCATTTGAGTGAATTATACTGGGAGTCATTTGAGTGAATTATACTGGTAGTCAATTGAGTGAATTATACTGGTAGCCAGTCGAGTGAATTATACTGGGAATCAATTGAGTGAATTATACTGGTAGTCAATTGAGTGAATTATACTGGGAATCAATTGAGTGAATTATACTGGGAGTCAATTGAGTGAATTATAATGGGGGTCAATTGAGTGAATTATACTGGGAGTCAACTGAGTGAATTATACTGGGAGTCAGTTGAATGAATTGTACTGGAAGTCAATTGACTTTTGCTGGGAGTCAATTTTTAAGTGAATTATTCAGGGTGAATTGAGTAAATTAAAGTTTAATGTTGATATTGCAGGGAAAAACACTGCGGTGGGATAGCCCACGGCTGGAAAGTCATCCATAAAAATGGCGTGTCCGTCGACAATCGGTTAGAGAATCTCTCACTCGTTCCAATAGCCCAGAATTCCCAATTATGTGATCAGCCGTCAAACAAGTCCAACAGAGAACAGAGCGTTTATTGGTTGGCCATCCAACAACTTCCAACGGATCCTTTAGCACAGGTGAGCTACTTCTGTGGATTTCTTCTGCCAGACATCTTCATTCTACATGTAAATCATAACAACAATGTGGAATAAAGTCTTGGAGATGACCTGTGCTAAGTGGAAAAAGGTTGGAAAGACCAGCGGTAATACTAGAATCATTTCGTGGGAAAACTCAAGTTGTTAACATGTTGTTATTGCATCATGTGACTGTATGGTTTTGTCTTGATTTCAGCACTATCCAGAATTTAACCATGGGCGATATTACAATGCAAATGGTGAAATAATTGAAGAGGGTACGTATGGCATGAACGCAAGTCAAGCTCCTCTACCACATGCTCGCTGCAGTGGGGCATAATTCAGTCAATTGAACAAGAACACACTTCTGATGATTCAGGCATGGAGGCTCAGTAATGGGAGACCCAAGTCTGTCAGGCTTTGTACGTGTTGTAATAAAATTTGTATGTCAATTCTCTTGCTGTTTCAGATGACAGTAACATGTATTATGAATGCCATTACCCGCCATGTACCAACATGGAAAAAGAGCTGAGAGAGTTTAGTATATGTGGAAGGTGCCAAGAAGTCAGGTAAGAATAACTGAACTTGAGGCACCTTGATAGCCTAGTGGTTATCGCGTCCGCTTAGCAAGCAGTAGTCCCGGGTTCGAATCCCGGGCGAAGTGGGATTTATCATCCCTGGCTCTTCAGTCCGTTGCATGGGACAGTAAGCGGTGGTGCCTTGTACCATCGGCTTGTGCCCAGAGTGTCAGTGGCCGATGTTTCCATTGCGCCACCTGGTCACCTCAGCTTGTAACCACTGCATTCCTTGTCTGATACGCACTCAACAATTTCATTTTCTTCTTCAGATACTGCGGGACTTACTGCCAGCAAAAAGATTGGCCCGTGCACAAGAAATACTGCCGTGAGCGAAAACGGCCGTATAACGGCGAACATCCACCAGAAAGATAAAACGTGTATATGTTAGTCTTAAAAACTGTTTTGTACATAAAGGAGAAGAGTGACATGTCGATGGAGTACCAGTATATTGTTGTGCTGGGATCAAAAGACAGATTCAGTTAAATGCTCTGGCCAGCTAGATCAGTTTCCTGCTCTTGCCACTGGATTAAACTGTAGCGAAATCACCAGAAACGACAGGAATTGCCACAATGGGTATAGAATTGTTCGAGCCTTAGCAACATGCCTTGATACAGTGTGGCATTGCATGTCGGCTCTTGGCATGTTGAAACCACATGGGTAACTGATGTAGCAGGTTTGGGTCCGTGGAGGATCGTGTACCAGGACTTGCAATTCTTGAGTGCTATATTCACTCACCTTGCTATGTACGTATTAGGTCCAGCAAGGAACCTCAAAGCGATGACAGTTGGAATGGAGGGTACAGTGAAATAAAGACCAGAAAGTTTGTTAGAGTCGAAAGCTGTCTTACGTGTGCACTGATTGACAGAAGTTGAAAGTAGCCAGGGCAATACAAGTCTGTTCAACAATCCATTGTTTTAGCTACAGTGGACATGTCTTAGGAAAATGTCAACTTTTGTGTGTTGCTGCAAATGAGCATTTTAAGCTATGTGCACACAGAGTACCGGTAACTACGATCTTTAGCCACAAGCCTCTTCAAGAGGATGCAAGCCTCAAGAAATCTCTGTGTGCACCTGAGGCCGCAAGCGGTTAGTGCATGTGTCCCAAGGCAAATAGATAAACCGCAGCGCTAGGACGCAAGGCCGTGCAGGTAGTGTGTACTGCTTGCTGGTGCATTATTGGAATTTGCCGGTGATCTATTGCCACTGTAATTGCCTCTTAATGTTATGTGATGCTGATAAAATCTCACCGAATTCACTGGGCAAGTGCTTAGTCTTCATTTCTGGCGCCCTTGTGTTCACACAGTGGCGCAACCATTTCGGGGACTGCGTGGTCGCAAGGTTTCACGGATTTAAATGGCTGCAGCTAAGATCATGCAGTCAGCTCTGTGTGCCGATAGCTTAATAGACTTGTGGACTGATTTCGACTTTGTCCGTGTAGTGTATGAAGGCCTTGTGACGGGCCTCAATGCCAAGTCTCAAGGTATTGATGGGTAAAGTCTGACCCAATCTAGCCGTGGAGCAATAGAATGCGGAAGTAACGAACCTGAACGCGGTGGTTGACCACACAGTTTTAATCACCCGTTCACTTGTGAGATTGTGAACAGCCTACAAGCTCCTTGTATAATGTGCACCGATTGACGCCAGTCATGCGGACTGCTTGGCAGATTATTAAAACCACAAATACATGTCGCATTTCCATCTTCCGCATTACATTGATTGCTCCACGGCTAGATTGGGTCAGACTTTATAGTAAAGGGACAAGAGATTCAAAGATACAGCTCGCATTCATTCGGAGAAGAATTACTACCAAAGCTACATGTACTGCATTTTATACTGCTCTTATATTTTCTAGTTATACATGGTTTGCCAAGTAGTGTTGTCCTCTTTATGAGGTTACAATAAAACTCTGAGGTGCAACAGCAAGACAGTACTATTGGTATGTACAGAGTGCATTTACATGTACACAGAATATGTTATGCAGCAGTTGAGTGGTAATACTGGATGCAGAAAATGTGAGGAAAGGATATTATATATGAATATGTATATACATTACTACTTGTCTTTTGTATTTATTGGTCTGTGCGATTCTCGTGCACTCGTACACTGAGGAATAGTCAGTGAGTGACACACTGATAATGATGTCAGGTCGGCCTTAGGATGGCACAGAACAAGCAGCGTCTAAGTTCTCAATGCTTCAAGCAAAGAGAAAGTCTTACATACTTCAGCTATACTTAGGCTAAAGAGTCCGACCCAATCATACGGCCCTAATTCTGGGGTGTCCTTAGCTCCAACTTTGTACAACAGTATTCACGAGAGATGGAACCATTTTACAAGAATACCATGTATCAAATGTATAACCTTTATGGGCGTTAACTGTTATTGACCAGTATTGTATGTTTTTCGCCGCAACCTGCCCACTCTGGCACTATCAGTACCAGCTATCAATAGTTTGTGGCTCTGAAAGTGAATTCGGTTTCTATTAGTTGCCCTGAACACGTGATTCACCTGAAACTTTTCAGTCAATGATTGATGCCTGTGATAACTCCACGGCCAGTGTCTCACTGTCCCATCTATCAAGGCAAAAATGTTGTCAAAAAAATCTACGGTTATGTCAGAGGAGGAGCTGTTTGGGGGCAGTTCAAGAGGTCTGAGGAAAGTTATTCTGCCTGCTACATATTTACAGACACCAATAAATGATGATGATGATCCCATTGTATAAATGGTGTCCCTGCTGCAGGCTATTCGAGAGTGGTCATCGATTCCCTTGTAGGCTATTGGGGCAGTTTGCAGGACATTCCCCTCCAAATCCACCACAGTGATGATCAGGGTGCAACTGTCATCTGGGCCCTCACACAAAATGTTGCACCAACCTTGCGGGGATATAGCCATGGAGAGTGGTTCAGGAAGTGGGAACTCTCGACTGGATTCTGCATTCGTGCCACTGGTGTCATACACCTTTAATAAGAACATGCCATCAGACTTTCCTGATAAGAGTAAGACAAGTCCGTCATGTGCATCAACATCCATCCCGTACACGGTGGGCAGGTCTTCCCCTCTCTCAAACTTGCCATCCGTGTCAAAGGTCATCAGGGTATAATCTGATTCTTCTGAATCACTCTGGCAGACGACGGCATACCCGAACTTGCCCAAGCAACGTACTTCTTGGATGTTGCTGAACTTCATGTCGGCTGGCAGTTGAAGATCATGGATCTTCCCAGCATATGAAAAATGATCATTCACCATGCTGCCAATACTGCTGACAGGGTCGCTCTCTTCTTTAAAAATATGTGGTGAATGAATTAGGACAGAACCAAATGGAGTTGTAGTTGTCAGGCGATATTCGGGCCTCTCTGGCACTGTGCTCTGTTTGGTTGCCAAATCGTCCTTGATGTTGGCTTTCATATTGTTCAACCGTTTCAGATGGTTGAGATCAGCAGCAGTATTGACGAGCAACCTTGTCCCCTCTTCAATTTTAGCTCTCAACTCGCCGCGCATCCCTGCCACATCACTTAGGTATTGCTCTTCTGAAGATGTCTTGCAGTCTTCATCAACTATCCTCAGAAGTTCTGCCTTCTGTTGTAAGATGTTATCTACGCATTGTTCAGCCTTCTCTTCCACAGCACGAGTCACAACCTCCTTCCAATCCAACTTGGCTCTCCTTGCTGAAAATGTCCCCGATTCCTGAATGCGGAGGAGATCAATGAAGTCACTTGCTGACTTTAGCACTTGTCCAAGTTCACTGGCAGCTACATCAACCATGTCTCTGATTGAACAAACGTCATGATCATGATGCTTACCAGTCGAGTGGACACACAAGCCACAGCAAGGAAGGGAACAAGGCTGGCAGAACATCTTCAAACGTCGCCCATGCTGTGTGCAAATTCCAGTGCTGTCATAGGTGGCAGCCCCAACTGCTCTCAAAACATGGTCTTTTGTTGCAGTGTTCTTCCTGTGCCCACCGTCACATTCCTCACAAAAGAACATATCACACTTGTCACAGAACGATATAGCTGCTGGATTAGAAGTCACTTTCAATGTATCACAAACGGAACAGTTCTGTGGAGGAACCTCAGCATCATCGACACCGTGTTGGATGTCTTCAGATGTTGTTAGAGCCACAGAAGATGCATCTTCCGATGAAACAAGGTCTTCCAAACCGGCAACACCATCGGAGGGAATGGGGCACTCGCTCTGGCATGACGGACAAGGGAAGACTTCTTTGGCATCTTTGAGATGCTTGGTCAAGCACGGTTCACAGAAAGCATGTCCGCACAAACCTACGACTTTAAGATGCTCTGCATTTTCTAGGCAAACAAGGCAAGCATCGGTGGAGGCCTTCTCTTCACATGGTATGCTGGTAGCCATCTTTGTATCTGCAAAGAGAATGTTGGTTCTTGTTGTTGGATTCTGATAATGGAGTAGGGGATCACTGGAGCAATAAATACTGGGTGTAATCTTGGCAAAGGGGTTAATGGGAAAACACTGAGGCATGACGGCAGTGGAAATAAATGTACTGGGGTTGTGGGGTTTAAGGGCCAAAGGGCAATGGGAATACGGGGTAATAGCAAAAGGGCTAAAGGGAATACAAGGTGTAATCATTTAATGGGTAAAGAGCAATAGAATGTAGGGTGGGAATGCAGGGAAATGGGAAGACAGGCCCGGGAAGACAGGGTGTGATGGCCAAAGGGTGGTGGGAATACAGGAGGTGATGACCAAAGGGCAATGGGAATACAGGGTGTGGCCATACAGGGGGTGATGGCCAAAGGGTAATAGGAATAATTCCCAGGGTGTGATGGCCAAAGGGCAATGGCAATACAGGGTGTGATGACCAGAAGGGTAATGGGAATACAGGGTGTGATGACCAGAAGGGTAATGGGAATACAGGGTGTGGGAATACAGTAGGTGATGGCCAAAGGGCAATGGGAATACAGGGTGTGATGGCCAAAAGCAATGGATGGGATTACAGGGTGTGGCCATACAGGGTGTGATGGCCAAAGGGCAACAGGAATACAGGGTGTGATGGCCAAAGGGCATAATACCGGGAAACGAAGTAGGCCTACTTTGGTGGGTTTGTGGAGGAAATTACCAACGACAACGTCCAGGGAAACACACGTACCGGTAAGGTTTAGAGGCTGATGACGGTGATGTAGAACCCTCTCTGAAGATCTAGCTGGGTTTNATAGTGTCACTCCTTTAGTCTCTTGTGTATTGTACTTGTCGGATTCTCATTGTTACACTAATGCCCTAAATACCGCATTATTAGCCCTGATAGCAATATTGAGCGACTTCTACTTGAGTGTAGGAGGAAACCGAACAACCCAGAGGAAACCGAAGAACTCGGAGGAAACCGAATAAATCGGAGGGAGAACCCTCTCCACCGCATGATGTCAACCCTGGACCTCATTTTGTCAAAAGTGCCTTTTTTTCCAAGTGCCTTTTTTTCCTAGTGCCTTTATTTCCAGTGGCATTTTTTCCTAGTGCCTTTATTTCCTAGTGCCTTTTTTACCTAGTGCCTTTTTTTCCGAGTGCCTTTTTTTCCTAGTGCCTTTATTACCTATTGCCTTTTTTTCCAGTGCCTTTTTTACCTAGTGCCTTTTTTACCGTGCCTTTTTTTCCAGTGCCTTTTTTTCCAGTGCCTTTTTTACCTAGATTCCCCTTCACCATACCGGTGTAGAATCTAATGTCCCCCGATATGTGATGTCCCCCAACAACACATTTACGGATTAAGCGGCACCATTGAATTGGACGCTAGAGAGACCAAGACCCTTAATCCTGTGACAAACAATGCAGGGGGACATCAGGAGGGCGGGACATTAGATTTCATCACACCTGTACCCATCATTGCCTTGAGACTAACTTGGCATTATCATCGGTGACACCTTGTGACCATTCACTGCGCCGCTGTGTGAACACAAGGACGACAGAGCACATGAGGATTTTGACGGCAACCCCCGAAGTGGTAGGCCTACAGTGTGGTGGCAAGTGTAACATCTGTGAGAATAGGCTACACACGTCCCCAGTCGCCATGGGTAACGTATTATTTGAGAGGTAGCGGTTTGAAACTGCGGAGTGAATTTACGCCAAAAACTAAAGAGAAATGAACTTCAAGACTTGCCGAGAATCAAACCGATTTGTTTGGTACTTGATATCAAGCCTAGGCCCTTCTCTATAAATTGCTTCTTGAACATAAAACACACTGAATTGACAGGACGAATTGACAAAGTAGGCCTACGGCGCCAGGCCGACCTCATGCCATTTCCTGGCAAACTACTTTCACGAAGGGAAATTTCTTGACAGCCAAAATATTCTGCATGCTTCGTCGTTCATTAAAAGGTACATGTATATGCAAAGCATGCATAGTGCCCAGACTTCTAAATGCAGGAAATCGAACGCACGAGCAACTCACCGTGAAAAGTTGGAAGCACAATCGCGGACAAACGACGTCCTCGCGTGGGGAAAGCGAAATCCAAAGTGGCCAGGCTCGCCGCTCGCAGGGGCATTTACGGGAAGGTTCGACGCTAGAAGGCGCTGAGGGTGAGCATTAACGACCAGGACACACCTGGAGATCCGGGACACTATTTACAATACATGCATACTTTATTCTGAAAACAAGTTTACAATACTTATATTAATACATTTCTCAATCGTGACGTCCAGTATTCACACTTAGCCATCTTCACCGTCAATGTGACACCTGTCGCTATATGTAGGCTACTGTACATGTAGCACNACACTGCAAGATGGGGAACAACGACTGATGTTACACGGCATCGACGTCACATATTGAAGGGGAGGCCGATACATCTCAATAGGGAGATTTCGCAAAGCCCCCGAAACGCCAACGTGAACGCCAAACCCATTGTTCGATTCCACGAAGAGAGCACCGAACAAAATGATAGACGTACGCGTTGGCGTTTCGGGGGCTTTGCGAAAACTCGGTAATATAAACCTGGAACCCCACGTGTATTTGCTACGTCATAAGACTACACTAAGTTTGTGCGAGCGTAGTCGGAGGCCTTAGCGATGTCAGAACCCTTGGTAGTGAAGATGGCATCTCGATATCACCCATCCTCGCACCCAGGGTCTTCACAACCGTTCCCCTTCTCGAGGTTGGTTCTGATTGAGGGAGGGGTGCGACCGTAGATGACCTTAAATTCTCAGGATGGATATCGCCGGGTAACCGGAGAATTACCCACGCATCACGATGACATCCGAACAGGAACTCCAAGATATCTTTTTGCAGCAGCGAGATCTTAGACCGCATAGAGCGAGATACCTCCCAGACCACTCCTGCATCCGCTACCAATGGTGCTCATAAATTCTGGTGAAGGAGGTTAATATCTTGCGTCAGGATGATTGTCGTGACTTTCACCCCAAAAGACTGAATTCGGCCTGTGACGTCCGTTGTCGGACGCCGACGAAGACACCTTGACCGCATACATTGTGTCAATATTATACTTCGACTGTCAGTGTTTGTGTTTCTTGTCATTGCTGTAGTCATGGCATATTAGGACCGGTATCCCTGCGTGATGTACCACATAGTCACTGACAGATCCCAAGATTGTCCTCCTGATCCGGCCAAGGCCGCGTGTCCCCATCACGATCAGTGTCGCTTTGGTCGTGTCCGCCGTCTGAACGATGGCATTGCCGGGTGAATTACCGTGTTCGACGATGTGGAATTTGTGTCTGACAGGATACTGAAATGGTGAAGGAATCGTGTAGGATCGAAGACAGACCAGGTACAGGACTGGCCCTCACAGGAAATTGCCCGATATTTCATCGGGGAGAAAGTGGCAAAAGAAATACGGCAAGTCGAGGTTGAGGTAAGATTCGGCAAATTATTTCGTATTTAACGACCTATCGCGCCTACCGGTAATTTTCTGATTCTCTGGACGTAGTGATGTTCCAGGTTCTTGATTTGATCTTTTTGTTCCTGTACCAGTTTGTTGAAGTGATCGGAAGCGAGGGGTCCAATCGCTGAAATAACAAAATTCGGTCATGAATGCTGTGAATAAGAATGAAACCGTTGTACACGTACATTTCCCTGTCGTACAGCGGCTCGTCAAAGTCCTTCACCGCTCTCTTCGCCTTATTGTGGGTCCAAGTCCATCAACCCCTCTTCGCTTTACCTGCAGTTCCTAGCCCTCACCCCTTCCTTCGCCTTACCTGCAGTTCCTCGTCCCTCAACCCCCTCTACTCGTCTTACCTCTGGCTCCTAGTCCGTCAACCACTCTTCGCCTTACCTGTGGGCCCTAGTCCCTCAACCCCTTCTTCGCCTTACCTGTGGGCCCTAGCCCCTCAACCCCCTCTCCTCGCCTTAACTCTGGGCCCTATAGTCCGTCAACCCCTCTCTTCGCCTTACCTGTGGGCCCTAGCCCCTCAACCCTCTCTTCGGCCCTAGTGAGTCCCTCAACCCCCTCTCTTCGCCTTACCTGTGGGTCCTATTCCTCCGCCGGTTATTTGAGATGCCATCTGGTTCGGCTCAAAGCAATGGACAAAAAGAATTGAATCGTCTTGTCTGTAGATATGGTCCACATAATCTGTAATGAAAAGAAAATTTCAAAAGAACATTTGCTAAACGTCTGGTTGAAGTCATCGAGAATATCAGACTGAACCACACGCCACCAAATAACGACACGCGCCGCCATTTTAGGAAGTGAAGCAAACCAGCAAATCCAAAGCATGAGTAGGTCCTCCAACCGTAGTCTCGCGCAGCCAATGACGAAATTCTCTTACCAAGTATCCGTCAGTGCGCATGCGCAATAAAGCGACTGAGCCCATGCAAGGTCTACCTATAGGGGAAATTTGAACGATAGCGAAGTAAATTGCTGCGGCAGGTGATGTAAGCCTACTTACAATCGAAGGCATAGTCGGAATGCTCGCTTTTGTCGACAGCAATCAGGATGGTCCTGTGTTGGCCATCCTCCTCTGGCTCTGCTGGCTCCTTGAAGTGGACGTGCAGGCCTTCTGACGCAGCTTCCGCCATTTTGAATCTGAAAATGAGGTCACATATCACATCACCATGGTCATGATCGATTCGTTGCATTTGGCATGTTTGGCTCGAGTGTTGTAAGTGTCAGAGTAAATAAAGGCAATTCCAGGCATAGAATCTAATGCCCCCTACATAGGGTATCCCGCAACAAAACTGGACTCTAGAGAGACAAGACTCTTTAATCCTGTGACAAACAATGCAGGGGGACATCAGGAAGACGGGGGGCATTAGATTCTATGACACCGGTACGGTATTTTACCAGTTACAGACGCAGACCCCAACCCATCCTCCCACACCAGGGGTTTTTACCTTGCTGCTCTTCATCCACTCACACAAACACATTGTGTGCGAGTGACGAAAAGGAGCGAGACCAAAGCCCTGCTATGGGAGGATGACTCCAACCCCAAACACAAAACTTGTACATGTGGTCGTCCTATGTAGGAAAACTACCGAACGATAGGCCTAGGACATGTGCAGGACGCGTTCTTACTTTTTCTGATAACTCTAGAACCAGTCTGCTCTAGCTTTCCTGCCCTGGTACCTTTCGCATCCGCAACATCCGAATCTTCTTCCCCTAGTGCAGAAAGGATCGTTGAAGATCACCTTGAAATCGTACACGTGATAATAGAATGTTTAGGACGGACACACATGTCGGCCTACACACTACAGTCGGAAAATAGAGGTTAATCGTCATTTTTATTCAAATAATATGTCATGGAGTGCCAAGTTCTTGAGTGATCATTCAATTGCGCATTTGACCCCAATTCATGTCTCACATATTCTACTTGATTTTTTTCTTCACAGATATAAGATAATAAAAATAGATATATTTCTGATCATTTAGCATACCATTAGGCTCCTGTTCCATAGAAGTCCACGTTTCACTTTTCACGCGCCACGCTTCACGTTTTCCTTTCGTTCCTCGATTCAGCGCACAACGAGACACACATACCCTGTCCTGTGGCATGCTTTCTCCGAGGAACGAAAGGAAAACGTGAAGTGTGACGCGAGAAAAGTGAAACGTGAACGTCTATGGAACAGGAGCCTTAGGCATGAAACATGATCATGAACACTACTGGAGGGTTTTCCCCAGTGATACCGCGACATTTTTAAAGGCAGCCCTAACTTTATCATCGGAGGTCGTCTGCATACGAATCCTGTGCAGACATCGAGTAGACAACCCCTATAAATGTTGACATAGCATAATTATTATAATAGTCATAGATAGGCCCATTTGGAAAAATTGCGAATAAATTGCCGCCTGATGCATGGTTTGTGCACACTGCCACGTCACTCAATTCGGCAATGTTCGGCATGACTCGGGCGACCGCGAAGCGATGAGCTGATCATGTGGCCAAATGAGACGGACACAGATTGGTAAGCTGTGGCAAAGACAGGAACCATGCAACATGCCAGGTCTATGTTGCCATGACTGGGGGTGGGTTGGGGGTGCTGCGCGCAGTAGGCCTACTATAGGGTCACACTCGGCTCACACTGAGGCTGGGTGCAAGGGATGGGTGGATTTCAGGGTGAGGGTAGGCCCATCACGCCTGTCTCTACTCACCTGCTCTTCGTCTCTTCCTCTCTCGAACAACAGTCTCTGTTCACCATCCACTATTCGTCATCACAGAAGATCGATGTTGCTTTCCAAGGTGAAGGTCACGACGTTTTCAAATCAAGTACCGGTAGAGAGCACGTCGCCATGGTAACAGGCAACGATTTTGCTCTTCCCATTCAGGACGTGACGCGAGGAACGTTTGAAATATTTCCTATTGCCGATAGATGGCGCTTGCACTGCTACCTTGCCCGCATACTACGACATGCTCTCGTACAGCGGAGCGGAACGAGAACAGGAGACCAGTCTATTTGGCGCTCTTTTTCTGCTCTTCTGGGGCAAATATTTTGCAATTTCTACTGTTCGTAACTATTGCTAGCTAAAACAGCAACTTGTACACAATACGCAAAAAATCTGATTTATTCTTTTAATTTCTTAGAAGGCTTTTGTCACCCGTAGGCCTAGGCATGCTAGGCCTATAGCCTAGGGCTACCTGTTTGGTCGCTAGTATGGAACAAGTCACAACCAACTTGCGATGGAGGCCTACCGGACCACAAAAGCCGTTTTTTGCTTTTCTGAATTTCACTCTCTCATAATGAGGAACCCGCAGAACTACGCCACGACGTGGCGCTGTCAGTGTAAGACCCGGAAGTCCTATTTTCTAACAAACAGTATTTCCATTTACTTCTTGCCCCAAAATAAACCACTCTCTTTGGTTCAATTTTGATTAAATTACACTGTCCTGTTTCATGTTCAAAGTTCTCCATATATCACTGCTTTGTTTCGTCAGAAATGCCACAGGATGCCAATACTGACAACGTCTTTTGGGGAAATTTCCACGGAAAATTGTGTAGAAAAATGTACACATGCTTTGACGACGTGACATCAGTACGTCATTCGGGTCTTATACTGACTGCGCCATCTGCAGTCATGCGGGTTCCCCATTCGGTCATGGGCCACTATTCTCGACCTTCGAGGAGAGATCAGTCACCTTTTTATGGAGTATAAACGTATGAGAAGTCTCCCTTTCGCCTGATTTCCGGTGTGTATCCAAAATGGCGGCGCATCGTCCACCCGGAAAGCTAATGTTTCTCGTGTTTTTTCTCCACTTTGCCATGTTTACAAGTCCGGTCAACGCTCTCATTGCTTCTGTGCACCACCGGATACACACAGTTGTCTTTGCCCTTCTCTGGACGACACACTATCACGGGAACTTTCGAATGGTGCAAAACGTAATGGCTGACACTGCCCAGAATAGTCCTGCGCAGACGACCTAAGCCACGTGACCCGACGACGACCAATGAGACGTTTTCCTCCTCCGCCAAGTCGATCAGCCGCTGGCCCGGGTGTCCGTCGTGTTGATTAACGGCAAATTTGTGCTTCACTGAACTCTGAAGAGAAAAAAGATTGTAAATGGACCAGCACGGTGTATCAGCTGGACTACCTTCCCAAACTAGGGCACAATCTGACTGAAAAACACGTAAAGGCCCACTGCGAAAGGAATTTCAAGGAATTTCCCTGAGCTCATGTCCCCGGCTCATGTCACAGTTGTTCTGAAGTACACCAATTTCGCTAGCCCAGAGGTACGGCGTTCCGTGTTTTCGGTTTGCTCCACTTGTCGGTCATGTGAAACCGTCTGATCTCTGCGTTGGAGATTGAAGTAGGGGCCTACAGGTCGACATTGCGTCTTGAAGCAACTCACGGCAACTAGCTTCCCGGCGATGGAAGCAACTCGGAGTGACTGATCAGTTGCCGATTTTGTCGACCTGAGCGCGTTGCGTCTCTGAGCAACTGCCGGATCCGCTTGGTAGTTGCCGCGTGTTACTTCGAGTTGCCCATGTTCTACTTTTCGGCGACTAGTTGTCTCCAGTTCCACTCCGTCGACCTGCGCCTGCTTGCGACTGATCAGTTTATTGAAAATCACGCGACGTAGTATACCGAAAAACGAAAATGGCGGCAGTGGAATGGACCGAGGGCATGGAAGACGCGCTGTCGACATGAGCGTGCTGTTCGAGGTAACTGCCAGTTGCTCCGAATTCCTCTCAATCGCTGAAATGTCGACCTGCGCGTAGTGGTTTTTTGATCTGCGACGGATCCGTCGAGTTGCTTCAAGACGCAATGTCGACCTGTAGGCCCCTTTACCTGAAGGCTTTGCAGCAGTGTCTCATAGTGCACCGTGATCTTTCTGATTTCCTCTCGTTGGCTGTCCATCAGATGGCTGATTGCCCCGAGAGGAATCCGCGGGTAGAAGGCACCTAAAGTAGACGAGAACGATATTTACAGAACAGCTTGGCATGCCACGTGCGCAGCCATGACGAACGTCGTATCACCAACGACGTCGGACAAGGCACCAGTCATCGTGAAATTTAACCACGTGACCCACTGATGTATATAGGACGAAAGTGATTGGTCTCCACGAATAGACATCCGGGAGTGGTGGAGCCAATCAGCGTGAAGGTATGATCGCGGGAGGAGTAGGCCCAAAATCTAACGGATGATCTACATTATAAACCAAGATATGGAACCTATCCAATCATATCGCCGGACTCTGCTTTTGGACTCGGCCAGGAAATTGAGTCACTCAGTTTTATCACAGAACATTTCTCCATTAGCCTAATGAAATTACACCTGAATAATGCGGACGTATTGCACAGAGGCGGCGACTAAAACTCAATTTTCTCTAGGATGCTTTCGGCTATCTGATTGCTGATTCCAAAATCAGCGACGATTACTCAATAGACGAAATTTATCTTGCTCTTTCCGGGCGCACTTTCTCATCCGGGTCTTTTCGTTACCATGGCAACCGGTCAAAATGGCGAGTTGGATTCATTAGCATGCCCTGAGGTTCATTTAGTAATCAGTTGGAGCCGGAGAGCAATTGCTCTCGGCCCAACGACTTCCTTTTTTCCGGATAACTTGGGTAATAAAGAGAGGTAAATGTCTTATTTGATTTCTTTACTGAATGTACACGTAGGCTGCTATTGGATATCATCATGAATAATACACTGTACATAACAACATGAATGTGCAACATATTCATGATATCAAACAGAATAGTAACCAAGGAGCCCAAATTTCATTTTCACGACGCTTATCAATACCCCCAAGAGAAATGAAGTGGTCACGGACCTGAGGGACCACACTGGCACACAGCCCCTTTCATGTGTCTTGCATAGTGGTACGGGGACTCTGAGCTGTGAGCGAGGATGACGAGGTTCTCCGACTGGTGAAGGTGTTCAAAGTAATCTGGAAAAGACGTTTGTTCAAGGAATTTAAATTTGGTTACCTCAATGATGAGCCGTTTACTAAAATAGCCCTACACATCGTTGGCGTACAAATATCACAACATTCGTATGGATTCACCCAGCTGTGATCCAATCAGATGCCAGCCTTATTGCTTGTCCGGTATAGCTCTCGCCTTAACCAATCAAAAAGGTTCAATGTATTGAAAGCCGTGACACCGAATGACCGTCCATTTCTAGAGTGCTATCGAGTGCGTAATCATCGGACGTGTATCCCCTGTGTAGTGCTAAAAGGCTGACCCTAAACCTGACCTTTCCCATCCGCCAATCATTCTCGTTAGTCTGAGTAAAGGTATTCTGATTGGTTCTGATGATTTCGCACTCGACGCTAGTGCTAGACCTACAAGTGTTTACTCACATTGAAAAGCATAATCTGAATGTTCGCTGGTGTCGACGCCTATCAACACTTTTTTCTCCGCATGATTCTCCATATTCCCAGTCATGAAGCTAAAAAGCAAGAAAACTTGTAAGTTGGGCAAATCAAGCATTTGATATCCAGCAGGCCTAGATCGCCATGAGTGACGTCGCCAAACGCCATTAGATGGCGCCGGTGCGATTTGAATACCGAACACGTGATTCCGACTGTGCTGCCATCTGTCGGCTGGTGACTCCTCATTCACGAGACATTACAGTAATTTCGTTTCGCCGGTCAAGTCACTGACCCTGACAAGTTATGCAGGTACACAATCTCAAGACAAACACATTTCGTTACCAGAATCGGACCCATTAGCCTAGAGCGAATGACTTGACCATTTTATTAGAAGCAATTAATATAAGTCCTTTATTGGCTCCTGTCGTCAGCTCGTGGAACATTTCTCGAGTTTTTCTTCCCTTTGTGATAAATTACTCGGCGTAGCTGTTCAGGGAATGTCAGGGGTTGTTGTGTTAATTGGATGAGACGTTCCGCTTATCGCCGTCTTAGATTAAAGCTGCATTTAGCTGACACGCGGAATGCGGTATAGGGCCGCAGAATCCCCGGCGGAAGCGATTTGTTGTATGCGAAATGCATTGAACTTTCCGCTTACCGCGTTCCGCAATCCGCATACCGCGTGCAGCTAAATCCAGCTTAACACAAGTGCTGGCTGCTCCGACAGCGAGAATGTTTTAGCAACTCCAGTCTTGGGTACCATGACCACCATCCTGAGAATCGCAGGTCATTGCGGCCGTATCCCCCTTAATGGGGAGGTTTGGAAACCAAACGATAAACGTAAACTTTACGACAACGTTATTTTTCCTACTACACATTAACAGATTTTATATTGCATTTTCGGTACAAAAGTTGTCGTTAACGTTAACGTTTATCGTTTGATTTCGAAACCTCCCTATTATCCTGGGAACATCCGATGGTTTCGGCAACACTGAAGTGCGAGGACGAGGGGAGAGTTGTGAAGACCTGGTTGCGAGGATGCATGACCGAGGACGTAGCCCGTTTCAGTCCAAACTGTTCAGCACACGGTCACGGTAGGGTTATGGTCGTCATTGACACCCCTGGACCACGACGTACGGTAACTTAAGTTACCGTACAAAAATGTCGGCGGAGACAAATTTTTCCGCCACCGGTGAGTAAAATCTTTTCTTGGTCTGCTCGTAACAGAAAAAGTGGCGTTATGACCCAGACGCTTGTTCGATCCCCAGATTCGAAACAGCGGCTGGGTGACCGAGACTAGAAATGGCAAAGATTTTCCTTAAACCAGGGCATTGTCTGCAGGGCAAAGATATGCTCCCGGTATTGAAGAGGCTGCAGGCTAATGGGGAGGTTTGGAAACCAAACGATAAACGTAAACTTTACGACAACGTTATTTTTCCTACTACACATTAACAGATTTTATATTGCATTTTCGGTGCAAAAATAAAGTTATCGTTAACGTTAACGTTTATCGTTTGATTTCGAAACCTCCCTTTTGTCCTGAGAACATCCGACGGTTTCGGCAACACTGAAGTGCGAGGAGGAGGGGAGCGTTGTGAAGACCTGGGTGCGAGGATGCATGACCGAGGACGTAGCCCGTTCCAGTCCAAACTGTTCAGTACACGGTCACGGTAGGGCTATGGCCGTCATTGAGACACATTCTTTCTAATATAGACTGGTTCCCGGTCTCACTGGTAGGACTAAATACTGTAATCGATTTTGATTGGTTGACGACCCATTGATTGCTCTTTTATTGAATGAAAGCGACCAATCAACGCGTTTGTCGGCCGATCACGCCCGATAATGGACAACAAAAGCCACCGATCTCAGTATACATCCCTCTGAACCAAGCACTCAGGCTGAACTTTATTTTACCGTATCCCCATAGATATATACGCGACTGCTAATTCTGAATTCACTGCCAGTCGTAAGCAGGATGTTGTTAGCGTAGGGAAGAAGGAAGACGTGCCTGGTTCGTTGACTTACGATCTCTAGTCTAATTATTCGGGCATCCGAAGGTGACTCGTCGGGAAATCATTAACCAACTGGGCCATTAAGGGTTTCTGTTTCCCTCGATATTGGCATGTGGTAATTGAAATTTATGTGTGGTGAACTTACACGAGGACACTGAGATCCTTGTGAGATTGTTTTGCTGTTTCTAAGAACTTGTGCCGACAGCGTTTTGAACCCAAAAGGACTGCGAACAGAAAACGAACTTGTAATTTGTGCGCCGGTTGCCGGAGAAGACAGCGGAAGTAGGCACATGTTGCACCCCATTCGTAACACTTCGGGTCTTTCCGCCATTCTTCGGTAAAGACTGAAATCCCGCACAGTTTCGAGATCTAAGTTTAGAATGGTTGCACCCAACCATATCAAAAATGTTACCTTTAAAAGTTATTCGGAATTAAAGGGGACAAAGGTGGAAAAAAATGCTCCAATCTGGAAGTTGTTTATTTTCTACCCATTTGGAGAAAATACGGAAGATGTCGTCTGCTCATTTTGGAGCAGAATGATTCAATCAAATGACTGAGCAACGTCATTCTTGATGACAAAAGTTGAGGGCCCGTCTCATGTCTCAAAGTATGAGCTGAGGGGCCCCGTCTCAAAGCATGCATAATTGAGGGACCGTCTCAAAGCACGTGAAGCCACTGAAGAAAAACTGACAAGGGTGGAAGGACCGTCACGAAATATGAGCTGAGGAACCATCTCAAAGTATGAGCTGATGGGCCGTCTCAAAGCACGTGACGCCAAACTACGACGTCTGAACTGCCAATTCCGACGTGTGAAACTGCCTGTTCGGACGTCTGAACTGCCAATTCGGACGTGTGAAACTGCGAGGAAATTCGGACTGTGAAACTGCCAGTTCGGACGTGTGAAACCACCAAGTCGGACGTCTGAACTGCCAACAAAACAAACAAACAAACGTGATACGCCACTGAAGAAAAACTGACAAGGCGTCCCTTCCACCCTTTGCCCCTCAACTAGAAGACCAAAACACAAAATGAACATCGGTACTGATACATGTACGTCGCTGCAATCTACGCATAAATCTCCCACCGACTCCCGTGGAAGATGCGTCTCTATGTCCGCCCTCAGATCTCCGCCTGTCTAATTCATCACCCCCTATTCGTCGTGCTGTCAGGAGATATCAGGTCGTGCATGATTAGATATCGGTTTTACCAATAATTCATGAGACAGAATTATCCGTCATGGAAGGAACGTCGCATCGTAGATGGTTCCCGATTTCACCGGTAGGATTTCCCTGCATTTCCGCAGTGACCGGAAAGTCCAAGATGGCCACCATGGAACTCATCTTGGACGTAGATCGTGAGGTTTTTTCCTCCTGCCATGTTTTGATGGAGATGCGGTCAGGAAAGAAAAGGCGCTGGGCGACAAAAAGAGTCCGTTGGGAGACATTATCAGCCTGTTCTCCGTTAATCTCACAAGGAGAAGAAAACATTACTCCGGCGCTGGTAATGTTTTTGTGCATGCAGGACATGCACTCAGGGACACTCAATTGTTTGATGAATGAAGTCATCAGTTCCGACATCTGACACTTTGACTAAAGATACATCGTCGACAAACGACAATATGATGTGACAGATTAATAACTTACTTGCTGAAATTTCGATGATGCGCGTATCTGTGACGGACGATAAAGTATCGCGACCATCGACTACGTTCTTGTGGAATCAAGAACCAGTGTAAAAATGCGACATTAGATTTCACACCGAAACATGTAGTGTGTACAAAACCAGCCATGGGCGCAGCCATCTTTGAAGCGTCCATAAATTAGCCAGGACTCTGTATAAGAATGTACGCCACTGAAGAAAAACTGACAAGGCGTCCCTTCCACCCTTTGCCCCTCAACTAGAAGACCAAAACACAAAATGAACATCGGTACTGATACGTCGCTGCAATCTACGCATAAATCTCCCACCGACTCCCGTGGAAGATGCGTCTCTATGTCCGCCCTCAGATCTCCGCCTGTCTAATTCATCACCCCCTATTCGTCGTGCTGTCAAGAGATATCAGGTCGTGCATGATTAGATATCGGTTTTACCAATAATTCATGAGACAGAATCATCCGTCATGGAAGGAACGTCGCATCGTAGATTGGTTCCCGATTTCACCGGTAGGATTATATACTGAGATCGGTAGCGCCGGGATCATAGTTTCCTACGTTCTGATTGGCCAATAACAGAGCAATCAGTGGTTTTTCAACCAATCGACGCACGTTTTTCGTCCGCTGCTTTCGGGCGGGGACAAATCTATTTGCAACGCTGTCACGTCATCGATCAGTTTTGGTAGCGGCCATCTTTGACCGTTGAATTCACGGATGCTCACTGAGCTTTTTTTTAAACTGAGCGGAAAATTGATAAGACCACGACTCCTCCAACCAGACGATGGACATGTACGACTTCTATGTTTCCCTGCATTTCCGCAGTGACCGGAAAGTCCAATATGGCCGCCATGGAACTCATCTTGGACGTAGTTCGTGAGGTTTTTTCCTCCTGCCGTGTTTTGATGGAGATGCGGTCAGGAAAGAAAAGGCGCTGGGCGACAAAAAGAGTCCGATGGGAGACATTACCAGCCTGTTATCCGTTAATCTCACAAAAACAGGAGAAGAAAACATTACTCTGGCGCTGGTAATGTTTTTGTGCATGCGGGACGTGCACTCAGGGACACTCAATTGTTTGATGAATGAAGTCATCAGTTCCGACATCTGACACTTTGACTAAAGATAGATCGTCGACAAACGACAATATGATGTGACAGATTAATAACTTACTTGCTGAAATTTCGATGATGCGCGTATCTATCTGTGACGGACGATAAAGTATCGCGACCATAGACTAACGTTCTTGTGGAATCAAGAACCAGTGCAAAAATGCAACATTAAATTTATCAGGATTAATACGTGATCATCTAGCTAGAATAAT
The DNA here is from genome assembly GCA_002633025.1 of Notospermus geniculatus. Lineage (NCBI taxonomy): Eukaryota > Metazoa > Nemertea > Pilidiophora > Heteronemertea > Lineidae > Notospermus > Notospermus geniculatus. The sequence goes on along the minus strand of NMRB01000438.1, from coordinate 56,895 downwards.
ATTGGAGGAAACAGGAGCTGGTGTTGAAACTGCGGCCGAGCATGCAGAGACTAGGGCCCATTCATAAACTACTTACTTTTACAGTAAGTCGAAGTGTGACACTTATCCTTTGTTCAACACAAAAAATGAGTATCACACTTTGACCTGCTAAGTGCCGGTATGTTTATGAATATGAACCCAGGGACTTTATTCACAAAAGCTCCCATAACTTTAAGGATACGCAAATCCTTTGTCAGGCTGACAGTGAACAATAGGTTGCCCGCAAATGAACAATAGTTTACGCACTCCCGTGAATTACGAGAGCTTTGTGAGTAAGGTTATTCACGAAGCTCCCGTAACTTCACGGGGTGCGTACACTAGATTTGTAGGCGACCAATTGTTCACTATCAGCCTGACAAAGAACTTGCGTGCCCTTGAAGTTACGGGAGATTCGTTAACAAGATAGAGTTTTCGCAAAGCCCCCGAAACGCCGACGCGAACATCTATCCTTTTGTTCGGTGCTCTCTTCGTGGCATTTAACAATGGGTTTGGCGTTTCGGGGGTTTTGCGAAAACTCCCTAGTGTCGCTGGTCTGACGTTTTCCGTGACTGTCGGAACCTGCTCAGCGCTAATTCCGAGTACACCAAATCCCTGTTTATGCCAAACGATCGATACATTCATCTCGTAACACACACTTGGTTCAACGTCGCAACCGAAATGCAATTTTGAAATGTGACTGACCACCGTGGTGTGAAAATACAATGCTTACCTTACTTGTAGAGGTTAACTGTCCAGAATCCGAAAGAAAGGGTCCTAAATGACAACTGCGTACAGGAGGAGATTTCAAAGGTCTGCCATCTCGTTGCCTCCTGTAAAAACCTTTGAAGTCCGCCAGCCCTCTGAAAGGAATCTTGCTTCGTACAAAATTGGTAAATCTGAAACGAACTCGCCGTGACAGAGGCAGAGATGATACTTGTCACTTGTACGTCGACCACTTCCAGCGAGAACAAGGTGCAAGTCGTGCCTAGACTATCAGAGGCAACGAAACCAAGTTTTTGACTGCTGATATCACGGAATGCGGCGAAAGTGAAACCGAATGACATCTAACGGACATTCAAGACATCAACCCGCCGTCTTGACCGCGCAGCAAGACACCGAATCCAGTAAAAGATGCGAAAAAGATATAAACGGGCCCAAGCTGAAACATCAATTGCTTCTCGCGATAACTTGCGAGAGCAGCTGATCCGGTTACCAAGGCAACCGACTCAACAGGTGGTCTTGTGTATTTCATTGTTCCTCATTCATTTGCCTTGGACGCCATATGTTACCCAAACCGACGCGAACAGAATGAATTGATAGGCCTACAGATGGTGGCTTGTTTTATGCTCCAAACCGTTATGAGTTGTATATAATTAAACTCTAGGCCTATGATTCCCATGCAATATAACATTAATCCATGCACACGCATAACCATAGGCATATCATTTCTTCACAAATGATGCACTGAGTGCTGCTAGGCCTACGGCAAGTTCAGCAGTGACGGGAGGACCAGACGAATTCAGGGACACATTAGGCAAACTGCTGTCAACGGCTGACGAAGGAAAGTCTTCCGGGTAATTCCGTATTCAGGGGCTTTGCGAAAACTCCCTACCATTGCAAGCTGACTTCAACTCTAGGATCAGACAACGGACGATAACTGTCTACTGCTCATTTTATTGCTACAGGAGGTAATTTCGAATCAGCTGGTCTCATCAGAATTGGTGATGTGATCAACCCAAGAAAAACAACCATCGCGACATGTGGTAGTGTTGGCATTCGGGGAGGCGTTGTGAGGACGGACATTTTGGCAACTTTCCTGATTCAGTGCGGGTAACATCGGATGAATCATCAAGGATGGGAGATGATGGTAATTAATATGGTAATTAAAGAGTGGGTACAGGATGAGGATTGGGACATGATGTACAGGCAGCCACGTGTAGGCTAGGTTCGCGCACATGGTATACCAGCCACGTATTGGTGCGCGACATCAACGAATAGTAAGGATTCGTATTTGAAGAGCATTTAGAAAAATCCCGAAAACAGGACTTGGTGACGGGTAAATTTGCTGTCGTTTGAGGAACACGTGGATCTCATTCAATTCTTAACGAAAGGAGACTGAGGAAGTTAGGATCCGGTACAAACGAGGACAACGGAACAAGTGGAGTTTGGGATTGACAATGGCCGAGCATCTTGATCATGACTCAAACGAAGATCACCCATTGATACCCCCAGTAGAGCCTACCCCCATGACCATAACCCTTGTGATGGCCGACAGAGATCCCCCTAGACTACCCCCTCCTCCTCCACCCTGTCCGAGCGGGGCCAGAGGCCAGGTCCAGGCCGCGATACCGACAGGGGCACAAGCAATGGCGGCCCAGCCATGGCCAGGAACGAGCACTGACGAAGTTTCACGATCGTTCCCGAGGATTGGCGAACAGACACGAACGCAGCCGAACATGACAGGTCATGGACGACAGCAGACGGTCGTCGTGATGGCCATTGATGTCAGCGAACAATCAGATTATGCACTTGACCGTAAGTACCTATCAATTAAGAATTCATCTACCTAGGGCCTACCAATCCAACCGACTAAAACCCGCGTCATTAGCTTCAAGACGCCATCTTGGAAAAGAGAGATTTTCCTAAGACAGATGTATGAGCGGCACTGATTGGTTCTCAATATAAAACACGTGTGGTGTGAACATTGCCATACCAGCAATGAAGATCCGCCTTTGACACCAAGGATCTTGTGGGGATCTTGTGAAGCTGGGGTCCGGTTGAATGGACTTCAGTGCCAAAAGCAGCCGCCTCAACCTCAATTCTTCCTTACAGATTACTTGAGACACCTTCACCGACCCGACAACCGGATCATCTTCGTCCACAGTGTCTCATCTCCGTTTCTCGAGATTGACATGCCGAGTTCAGGTTCGGGTGCACCCTTGGCGTACCTGACCACATCACCCGACTACCTACGAGACCTACTGCAGAAGAAACAGGACCACATTTCACGAGTTAGACACCATTTTGAGCAAAAGATCAGAGGGCTTCCGGTAGGTCGCTGAACTCCCTACGCCCTGTTTCCCGCTCTCCACAACTGCTTCACTTCGTAGAAGTTGCCGCGTTTTGTCAACAGATGGCGTCAGGGCCTGGCGCGAGTTTTATAGCATACACGTATCAGCACGCTGCTTTCAGAACTCTTTAGCCCGTTGGTAACGGATGTTCTTGTGCTACCATGGCTACTAGATCACATGATCCGCTCAGCCAATGAAAAAGTGTCTCAGGCCAGCTTGGTTGCGGGTTGCTCGGCGCTCTCATTGAGCGATCTCTCAGCGCCATCTGTTGACCAAACGTGGCTAATTTTACGAAGTGAAGCAGATTTGTGGAAAGCCGGTAAACGGAAGGGGGCGCGGGCCACAACTGCGTATAGGGAGATTAGTAGGTCGCCAGCATGCGTACAAGTTTCATTTTCTGTATCTTCGTACCACCATCGAGAGGCCGGTGGTTATGAACCCCAAGAGCGAACACAGAAGACTCGGGAGGCTGACGAGAAAGAGCTCCCATTGGTGCGCTCTAGGCCAATATTTGCATGCGCTCTGATCACGTGACCAAATCCAGCTCCGCGGAATTGTAGGTCACGTGACTCGAAATATATTGTCAGGATGTGGTTACTTGATTGGAGTGCTCGGTTGATAATTTTATGGATTTCTCTTGTTTACTTTCAGCATTCGCTGCATTACTCCTTTCATTTCATGAACCACAAATCGACGCCGGGTGAATCCATCGTTGACGTCATCACCAGGGTCCAACCAGCATTCGTCGTCCTAGGGTCACGTGGTATCACCACCTGCAGACGAACACTTCTAGGAAGTGTCACTCATTACGTCATGAACCATTCCAATGTTCCTGTGTTTATTTGTCACCAAGGACTGAAGAACATTTGAACATTTCGTTCCGTTTTTTCCGCCCCGTTTTTGTTACACCCCAGAATTCCTGAGGCCATCAATCAGCATGCTCAGTATGACGATTTATCGCAGACCTTTCCGCAGGACTCGCAGAGTGTCATCTTTCAACCCTATGGACAAAGCACTTTGGCAGGGCTGTCCTGTGACAGGATAACCAGGGAAGCCTACTTTGGTGGAATAGTTAGTAATTTTGGAGCAATCACTCAACGAACATGATGCTGACTTTAGGACAGGCCTGTTCATCACCAGACTTTACGCCCTTCTCTCGTTTTGAGTCGAGTCTTTCAGCGTAGGTCGACCAGTTGGCGCCCTTACTTCGCTTCCTTGGTGTTATCACTGGGTATGTACATGTACATGTACATGTACATGTATGGGTTGGACAGAATACCAGTCTTATCACGTTGGTTCCAGATTCCGCCGCCAGAGGAGGAACGCTGAGGCATACTAGTACCTTATGCTTACAGTGGCACTTTAGTTAACTGACCACCTGGATATGAAACCTGTGGCGTATTGTTTCAGTAATAAACTTGCCGCGATGGGCGGGGATTGGGGTATTGACGAAGCCTGCTTGATAGAGTATGCTGCAAAAAGTCTTCTATAATTTCCCAAGTATTCTTATTCAGATTGCAGACGGGGGTGGACTTAGCCGAGGTAAAATTACATAACTGGATACTCGTTTCTGCTATGTCAATATGTCATAATGTATTCATCTGATTTACAATAAAGACGTTTCACCTGAAATACGTAATCGATATTGTCAGTCTCCTTGCACAAGTGAACCAAGAAGGTGCACATCAGTAGGCCTACGAGTATATTCCTACTTGATACCCTACCTCACCAACAAAACAAACATACTGTAACCTCACTTTTACGGTCACAACTAAAAATGCAGAGCCCTGCCCACTCCACCCTAGAGGTGGGAGCAATCTACCATGTAGGCCTACTGTGTGCTAGGAAAACTTCCTTGGCGAACCCCCGGGCGAACCTGACAGAGAGTATGAGTCGATCGTTCCAATGAGACCATGGCGCCGGTAGACTGGTTCCCGTCTTTGCCGCTACTGTGGAACGGGCGGGAGTCAGGAGCGACAAAGATGGGAACCAGTCTAGGCGAGGGGGTCTTTCCCACCTGCATTCAGGGAATGCCCACAAAAAGCGATTCGAAAGCCAAATTGGCGTATAATATCCTAATGTATTAGTAGCTAAACCCCTAAAGAGGCACTTGCACCGATTTACTGAGTAATATGTAAACTAAATCTTTGTTATTCCGCACTGCGGCCAGTAGAGGCAGCACAATCGCACCAAACGCATCGTCATGATCATCGCAAAAAATCTCACATCATTCCAATACTGGAATTTATCAAATAATTATGACTGGTGTAAATGCACAAATTACTATTACGTTAATTTCAGTGACATCGCACACTACGGTGGCCTAGAATCACATGATGTTGGCCGGATGCCGTCTGCTCAATGGAAGCCTTCTTTATGACAGATGAGGACCGGACATTTGGCGTGGTGGACCACGTAATCGCTGACGCTGCCCAGGATGGTCCGTCGGATGACGCCCAGACCTCGGGTCCCCATCACTATCATCGTCGCCTTTTCATCTTCGGCAATCTTGACGATCGCTTCGCCGGGGTTTCCACCGTACTCGACAGCATGCATGCGGTAGCGTATGTGCTGAATGAGAGAAAAAATGGACTCGTTATGCTTCTATTGTTTTGCACGCGCGGATCCTAGGGGGCGCACAGGGTAGGGGCGCCCCCTCCTTTTAGCCAACAAATCTGTAAAATCGACCGTGAAATTCTGGAATTTCCATGTTCCTAGCACAGGGCGCCCCTCTTTTCCCAAATCCACGATCCGCCCCTGCTTTGGATTATTTGTACTTTAACTGAACGACATGCCATGCGATAATTCTGGTCACGCACCCTGCAGGAGGGAACAATAACCTCACGGTTCGCTCCGATTGGTTCCTTTACAATCACAAGTGATCCGATTGGTTTAACAACCTCATGGCTCATTCTGATTGGTTCCCAGGATTCTGTACATAAGTCTTGTAGGTAGCGTGGAATAGCAATTGCAGTTCGGGGAGGGGACACCTTACATTTTAAATTAATTCAAAACGTTCGGCAGAAGTGGGCCTACATTATTGGGAAACGTACCGCATTTTTGTCCATATGCGCAACGAATTATGTCGGCCGGATGCCGTCTGCTCAATGGAAGCCTTCTTTATGACAGATGAGGACCGGACATTTGGCGTGGTGGACCACGTAATCGCTGACGCTGCCCAGGATGGTCCGTCGGATGACGCCCAGACCTCGGGTCCCCATCACTATCATCGTGGCCTTTTCATCTTCGGCAATCTTGACGATCGCTTCGCCGGGGTTTCCACCGTACTCGACAGCATGCATGCGGTAGCGTATATGCTGAATGAGAGAAAAAAATGGACTCGTTATGCTTCTATTGTTTTGCACGCGCGGATCCTAGGGGGCGCACAGGGTAGGGGCGCCCCCTCCTTTCAGCCAACAAATCTGTAAAATCGACCGTGAAATTCTGGAATTTCCATGTTCCTAGCACAGGGCGCCCCTCTTTTCCCAAATCCACGATCCGCCCCTGCTTTGGATTATTTGTACTTCAACTGAACGACATGCCATGCGATAATTCTGGTCACGCACCCTGCAGGAGGGAACAATAACCTCACGGTTCGCTCCGATTGGTTCCTTTACAATCACAAGTGATCCGATTGGTTTAACAACCTCATGGCTCATTCTGATTGGTTCCCAGGATTCTGTACATTAGTCTTGTTTAGGTAGCGTGGAATAGCAATTGCAGTTCGGGGAGGGGACCCCTTACATTTTAAATTAATTCAAAACGTTCGGCAGAAGTGGGCCTACATTATTGGGAAACGTACCGCATTTTTGTCCATATGCGCAACGAATTTTTTCGTTGTAACTCTCTCACTTCTTCTCGTCGTTTCTCGAGCAAAGCCTCGTACTGACCGGGAGTTGCAGCAACTGAAACGCGTGAATCAGTACAACAGTCACAAATGGGAATATGTTGTAGGCCTATTTGTATTTGATGCATTAGTGGCCCTCGTGAGAACGGAATAGGTCATCTCAAGCTACTACGGGAATATTCTTTCGTGAACTTGGCTTTTCCTTCCTAACCGTCAATCTCGCCACCAGAGGGCTTTCACACGAGATTGTAACAACGTGCAATCTCGACTTCAAACCACAACGTTTGGGATCTTAGCAACTGCTTCTAATTTTTTGGAAGTTTTGGTATGTGATATCATTTTGTTGCAATTTTTCATATGTCTCACTCCAGCCCTTTCGAAACACCGCCAAGGGTATGAAAAATGTACGGCGCGTGCACAGTATGTACAGTGGGCCATGCCATGAATGTACAAGTCTCCTAAACCATCGACGGACTTTTGAAGGTATTTGCTTTCAATCATGGACACACTCAAAGGGCCGTATTCACGGATCGCACTTTAGCCTAAAGTATAGCTTAAGTTAGACTTTCTCTATGCTTGAAGCATTACGAAAAGTCAGACTTTAATGAAAGTGTGACCCGTGCATACGGCCCTAAGCTCTATGTATATCTACTGGCAACAAACGAGGCGGGAACGCGAAAGCAACGAAAGAAAAGACGTTTAGAGAGGGCGCCACTCAACGTGAGAGTTTTCCGCGCGGATTGGTTCGAGTGAGCAATTCACCGAAGTTGGTTTTAGGACTCTCACGTGGAGACGACGTGCCTGTGGACAACGTCCGCCAGACAGAATACGGTTTGGATAGCATGGCATAGTGGAGAGCTAAAGCCGTAGACAACAAAAGCTTCGGTTCACTCACGAAATGTGAACAAAATACTTATAAACAAAAAGATCCCTACCTCCTGAAATCGAAAGAAAAGAATAGTTACTCTAACTGTAGATCTAACTATAGAGGAACAACTACAAACTAGTTGGAAATCAGAAAGGACTCATGCATCTCAAAATCCAGGTCTGGCTCTAACCTTTGCCGTTGACTGTGTAAGGGAATTGGACTCTAGGAATGATGACCACCCAAATACATGCATTTATCTGAAATTTACGTGAAAGGGTTGATTTCACAGACGATTTGCTGGGGTTTTTTTTAGTGGTAGAGATAGCAACAACCAACATGCATGTGACCGGGAACAATTTCAGACTTTTCAAAACTTCAACTCCTGACGCTGCCAGGTTCTCAAGTACGTGTACTCCTTTCGCTACTCAAATGGCAGAGGTCCGACCTTCCGTCCCGGAGGTCGCCAGTTCGAACCTCTTAGTTTCGCCGTGAACCTTCTTTCCTCCAGTTAACTTACCTCCAAACCCTGCGACAGCCATTCCACCTCCCATATGGGGTGGCTCAGCGCTGTGGGCAAACACTACCTCATACCCACACCGATGAATGCGCTGGAGGTAGACTGAAAGGTGAAGAAAGTGGGTATAACAAGAGGTATATGGTGCGCGTACACTCAGCTGCGATGGTTGTCTCCACTTTGGCCTAGGACTTATCACTACGGGACTGACACGTGCATTTGATATTATGGATGAATAAACTGCCTCGTTGGGAGGGATGTGCGTAGCTTCTAAGTCGTATATCGTGTGTTCTTACAATCAAATGCTTGTTCTGCATGGACCGAGTTATCGATGGCGACCACCACTCTGGCTGTCAACTCCACGGCTGGTTCCGTCGCTGCGATTGTCTCTTCGGCGCTCATTTTGCCCTGAATTGAGCAGATTAGTGGAAACAATCAGACAAGGAAAACTTTACGGTATTTAAAGGAATGGGATCTGTAAAGGAAAAGGTTATAAAAACATGCGAAATGTTCATCACTGCCCCCGACCCCCTGGAATTGACTCAGATAAGAATGGCAAGAACTGAACAACACACTAACAATGCAATGATTCCATCGATCTCGATCTTCCTTCCATTTTTTCTGCTGTAATTTATTCATAACATTTAATCACGTGTTCCTGTGGAAGAAAAGGCTACAGGCTTATAAGTATCTGCAGGATATAACATTATTTACATACATGGTAGTAGAAAAAAAGAATTTATGCTACTTCGGTGTAATGTGTGGTAAACCTTACTGCACTGTTCATTGACGGGCATTAATGCCCTGTAGCGGCAGTTCTGTGATGAATAAGCAGCGAATTCCCACTGATAGTTCATGTGTTGAAAACTGTCTACCATCTGCTCAGTATTCATATATACACAGTACATGTGAATTTATTGCTAATGGTACATGTACTTGCATCTGTGTGCACGCACATGACATGACACATGCATAGGTACAGGGCTGAATGATTTTAGTCGCTGCAATCACAGTGTACGAAAGCAGTAGGCCTACCGAAAGCATCAAAATTCCTCCAAGTAAAAACGACAAAGTGTCTGAAATTTGAAAAACTCATCAAAAACGATGTATATACCTGGATGGAGGGTATATTCAAATGTCCAAGTAGGCCTACTTCTGTATTAGCCGATGCCCGTAAGAATTTTTCTATGCCGTTGGCCTAGACAAGCAGACGGTAACCCTGTTTAATCAACCCAGATTTATGGACTATCAACAGATCAATGGGTCAAGAACGTTAGACTGGTCCCCTGTCCTCTTCGAGCCGGTCCGCTAC